>BDUI01013207.1:15877-56972 GCA_002335545.1 Apodemus speciosus | reverse complement strand
CTGGAACTCACTCTGTAGACCAGGCTGGCCTCGAACTCAGAAATCCACCTGCCTCTGCCTCCCAAGTGCTGGGATTACAGGCGTGCACCACCACTGCCTGGCTAATATTTTTTAAATAACTCTTAATTGAATAAGCCTATGTTGAAAAAATATGCTTGCAATAACTAACCAAAACAGTGAGATATAACAGACTCACTCCATTTTCTTCAATATTTGAAACACATAGTCAATATATAAAACATATATTATATAATATATTAAAGACATATAAATATATTGGTGATGAGTCAAAATCCAAACTGAATTGCTCCTATTTTACTATTTTCCTATAAGTACATTTAAATATTTTCATTATCATTGTAGTCACATAATATAAAATTTTGTCTTATATTTCAGCAAACAAATTTATGTATCCAGAAAATGCTTACTGTATTATTTTTCTATGTTCCACTATCCTTTGCTTCTGAGATGTTTCCTCTCAGACCATTAAACATTTAAAGATTACTGGAAAAATAGAGGTCAGGAGCTTGAGTTCCATTAGACCCTCATGGCAAGTCATAAGCCAAAGTAGTATAGGGTGTGTGTAATAGCTAGGACACCAACTCATACTCTTTACTATTTAAAAAGAAACTTTGGATGCCATCTTGAATGTTATGAGAATATTTTTTCTGAATTTCACCAATCAGATTTGCTGAATGTCTTCTCGCCTGAATATGGTGATTGTATTGTACAAATTGTTATCACAATGGTCTTTTGTTTCAGTCCAGTGACCTAGTCACTGGTTTTGAAAATTTGTGCACAAAATGCAAGTGCTCATTATTCATCACCAAACAGATAAGTAACTCTAATTCTAGACCTTGGTTCCAGAGGGCTGAGGTTGAACCCCGTTCTACATTTCAGCTTACTCACAGATAATTAAAAGTAGGTGACATACAGTCACACAGGAATAAAGGCCTGAAGCCACCAATTGAATACCCTCCGTCTCCTGCATCACTCATGTTTGATTCTTTCTAACCTATTCCCTATAATACCGTAACACTAGACTTACTGGTGTTCTCAGACTGCTCAGTTTTCCAGACTCCTCAGTATAAGTAGATTTACCATCTAATGTCCTGCTTTGGGTGAGGGGATGGTCTGTGAATGTCAAGAGAATGAATACTTCATAGCACAACAATTACAAATATGCTAACAAGTTATGGGAGGTAGATGAGCTGATAGGGTATTCCCCTACCGTGATGGAGGCTCTGGGTTCCCTTCTCAGCTTTACATAACCTGGCCATATATAGGTAGGGTCAGCACTTGGAAGGTGGGGCTATCTAGACTACATGAGACCTTCTTCCATAATAGGGAGAGTCAGAGACAGGCTGGAGGGGTGGCTGACAAAACTTTGGCTGCCTTTTGAAGTACTTGTGTGCCTTAATCATAACAATATTCTTTTAAGATGATACCTAGTCCATAACAAATAATCAATGAATATTTGCTAAATAACTACTGAGTAAGTCTACCTTGAAAAAAATATCCTTACAATAACTAACCAAAAGTAGTCAGATATGACAGACTCTACTTCCCTCAATATTTGAAAACCTATACCAAAGTTAGCTTGAGCATTTTTTCTTTTCTTTCTCTCTCTTTCATATATTACATCTTGATCGCAGTTTCCCCTACCTCCTCTCTTTCTAGCCAGTTCCTACCCACCTCCCCCAATCCACTTTTCCTCCATTTTCCTCCAGAAAAGAGCAGGCCTCCCAGGGTTATCAACCAAATATATCATATCAAGGTGCAGTAACACTTGGCACTTTTCCTCCTATTAAGGCTGGATGAGGCAACCTAGTAGGAGGGAAAGGGTCCCCAACAAAGGCGAAAGAATCAGAGACAGTTCCAGTTCCCACTGTCAAGATTCTCACAAAAAGACTAACCTGCACTCCCATAATATATATTCGTAGGGCCTAGGTAAGAGACAGGTTTCTTGATTGTTGGCTCTGTCCCTGTGAGCCCCTGTGGGCCCACTTCAACTGACACCTAGGATAGACTCAAATAGTACTGCCAAAAGGAGAGAATGCAATAAAATATTCTACAGTACTGGTAGAGAAGAGCCTAGAATAATCATTAGAGAGGCTTCATCCAGTATCTGATGGAAACAGATGCAGAGATCCACAGCCAAACATTAGTCAGCGCTCTGGGAGTCCTGCAGAAGAGAGGGGGAAGGATTGTACAGCCACAGGGGACAAGGACTTGACAGGAAAACCCTTGAGCAGTTCCTGAAGCAGGGCAAAAGCAGTGAAGTACACCTTCCATGACACGCAAGTCTTCTGTGTAGGTTCATAGTGAATAACTTTGGTGAAATTTAGGTGGAGTTTTGCCCAATGTACAAGTTTTTTCCAGGCTCTTTTTCTTCAAACACTTCAGATTCTGGAACACTGATCTGTCTCTCTTTCCATTTTCTGAACTTCAGTTTCCTAAATATAATTACCTCCAACCTGAAAATCAGCCTTGTTCAAATCTTTACATGGGTAGAACAGAACCGCAGTGCTCTAAGTAAAACCTTTTTTTTACTACAGCTGTCCTCAGTTGTCTAAATAAAGTTTCTATTGTTAAATTTTTATAGAAGATATGCAGTCATTTCTTTTTTAACCACATTCTGGGAAACTCTTTATTCCCCACCATTTGATACTAGAAGAATAAACATGTATGCGTATGTATATATAAACATGTGTAATTCAAAGGTATGTCATATACATATAATAACATACTTAGTAAATGCATATAAACATAACACATGCATAGAAATAATACTCAAGCAGAGATTTCTACACAGATATTAGAGAACATACATCTTAGCCTTGGTGCTAACTAGGTTTACCACTTTCCCTCTCTTTTCTGGGCTGAGGGACACTCTGCATCCTATTCTTAGTAGAAGGGTCCATCATCCCATCCTCAAGAACCCAGACAGAACATTTAGAGACATCAGTCTCAAAGACCACTTCAAGGCTCATAGAATGGTTATAGAAACACAGGGGAATCATCCCTCCCACTTTCTTTCTCTGAGACCCCAAACACAACCGTTAGCTGAGCTGCTACTGAAGGATGACATGTCAACCTCACAAAATTGGTTTATCATCAAATATAATAACATACCTAGAATCTGTTTCAGAGCCTAGCACTTTGCTAGCAGCTAATAAGCCTCTTAAAACACAGAAGTCCTTTCTGCTACTCCAATACAAAAAAAAATATTCAAGTTAGAGACCAATTCCATTCCACGGGGCTTGAAGACTGAGAAAACACGAGCTATTGCCATTATTTGAGAAACAAACTTTAGTGCTGTGCAAAGAACACAGAGAAAGCTTCCCACGCGCATCCTGCCACCACTGATTAGGAAGTTTTAGTGCTATGTGAGAACAAGGAGAGACATGATGAAGCCACAAGCAGGATCTGATTTCTATCACCGCGGGTAAACCACTTGCTCACTGTCATTTTACAAAACCTCTGTAGGCAGCATCAGGATGGAGCAGGCGACCTCTAAGTGTCCTTCCTCAGCCTGCAGCGGCAGAGTCAGACAAAGTGTGCGCCTTCTAAGGCTGGCAGCCTGCAGGAGCTGAGCCAGAAGAACTCCTTGGTCCTCCCCTGGGAAGGGCTTCCCTGGCTGCTGAGCCAAGGAGCTGCAGGCAGAAGCGGGGGCGGCTCTCCCACGCAGCTCCCCAGATACTAGGCTAGCGCTGCCTTCCCACCATCAATAATGTAGTCTTTTGTCAGCAATAAATTCCCTCCAAAATTAATGAAACAGCCCTTTTAAATTCTCCTGTCAGTGCCTCCTGCAGCAGGGAGCTGTGCGAGGCTTTCTGCTCTCTAAATAAATATAAAAGCCTTATAAATTTTCTCAAGGCAGACTCTCGCTTGCTGGGCCACGGTCTAATCTCCTCAGCTGCCTACAGAAATCAGCAGCAAGATGGAAAACAGACTCCCCCCTGTTATGCACACAGACTTCACAGCCCAGTGCAGACATCTATCCATGTCCACCCTCAGCTGACCTCCGGTCCTATAGGACCAGAGGCCAGCTAACACTTAGGACAGTGTTTTGCAACCTAGGGGTTGAAGAACCCTGTCACAGGGATCACCTCGGACCATTGGAAAACACCGATATTTACATCATGACTCAGAAGAGTAGCAAAATTACTACTGTTCGGAAGTAGCAGCAAAATAATTTTACAGCTGGGGATCACCACAACATGGCGAGCTGTATTAAAGGGTCCCAGCATTTAGGAAGGGTGAGAAGCACTGAAGTAGGATACTGAAGCAGAGAGGCTTTAGATGTCCTCTATGCTAGCGCCCTTTCTTTTCCAGCAAAACAAAATAAAGCTCAGATGAAGACACACCACGGGTTATGGTTGACTGTCCTATATCTTGAATTAGAGTGCCTCAAAATTGAATATAAAATGGTGCCCTCAGAAAGGTCGAAACTGATAGTACCCAAGTGCTGCCACTGAAGCTGCTTCGGCTGCTCTGTGACTACTACACACAGACTCGGCCACTGAGAATTGAACTTCTAGATTCAAGACCCAGAAGCAGAAATGTTATGCTGGCGGAAGTCAACACTGCATTCAGACAGCAGGTTGGCTCACATAAGCAGTGGTCTTGCACTGTAAAAAAGAAGCATGGACTTTAAACCCAGAGAACTCAGTGACTCTCCTGAGAAGGAGCAGTGCTCTACACCTCCGTTCCTCGAATTAAAATTGCTTTCCTAATAGTATGTCTTACAGGTTGCTGTAGGAGAGGGAAATGAGCTCAATATGAACAAAGCACTCTGGGTAGTATTTGAAAAATGGCTGGTATTACAAAAACATGGCTTCCTTAAGTCACAAGGCTACTCAGAAGACCTGTGTTGGGCTGGAGAGATGGTTCAGTGGTTAAGAGCACTGACTGCTCTTCTGAAGGTCTTGAGTTCAAATCCGAGCAACCACATGATGACTCACAACCATCCTTAATGAGATCTGATGCCCTCTTCTGCAGTATCTGAAGACAGCTACAGTGTACTTATATATAATAAATAAATAAATCTTTAAAAAGAAAGACCTATGTCATCAYCATCACCACGCCTCTAGCTATTTTAATTCAGTGTCTAGCAGGAGAGCATTTTGTTTAGTAATAAGGTAGCAATTTGATATAACCTTCAGTGTTACAAAATAGAAATCAGATGAAATACATCATGATCAAAGGTTGCACATAATTGAACCTATATTCAGAGGTCAACAAGAAAGTTTTGTAAATATACTTGTAATGAAAAGGCACCTGAGAGTTTAATGACATAGATCTGAGTTGAAATCTCTCAGGTCACCTACAATCAAGCAGTACACAGTTGAACTAGTCATTCTCTTGGATTAAAGAGAGGCATATGAACCAAATGGAGACATCTAACTTAAAAGATTGATGTGCAAAGCAAATGAAGTAACTCATGTGAGGAACAGAATACTGCTTTGTATATAGCAAGGTCTAAAGAAAGCAACTAATTCTGTAAGTAGCAAATTCTTAAATTATTAATGAGGTAACTTTTGATATATTCTAGAGGAGTGTAGATAAGTAAGCTGTTCACTCTTCCTACAGCTGTGATGGAGAGACATAGAGGGGGAGGGGTCATACTAAAAATGGTCAACTTCCAAATGGCTGACTTTGTCCTCACTCTCCTGACCCGAGGCAAAAGCTTTACAGGTGATAACAGATGGCTGGTGAGTTGTTTCTTCTTCCAGGTGACTCCTCTCATAACCGCCCGCCCACACACAATGAACTGGTTTAACAAGGTGAAAGCCAGAAAAGGACATATTTTCAAAACAGTTGCATGGCAATTCTGTGTTTGTTTAGGGGAAGAGACCCTTCAACGATAAGCTAGGCTGCAGATCTCAGTGTCTCAGCACTGCTGGGAGTATTTTTCTATAGGTCTACTATAAGTTTGTGTTTCATCCAGAAGATGCTCCAACATATAACAAGGACACATGCTCCACCATGTTTATAGCAGCATTATTTATAATAACCAGAAACTGGAAAGAACCAAGATGTCCTTCAACAGAGAAATGGATACAGAAAATGTGGTACAAATAACAATGGAGTACCACTTTGCTATAAAGAAAACAATGAATTCATGAAATTCTTAGGCAAATGGATGTAACTAGAAAATATCTTCCTGAGTGATGTAATACTCAGGACAAAAGAACACACATGGTATGCACTCACTGATAATTAGATATTATCCCAAAAGCTAGGAATACCCAAGATACAATTCACAGATCACATGAAGCTCAAAAAGAAGGAAGACCAAAGTATGGGTCCTTCAGTCCTTCTTAGAAAGGGTAGCAAAATACTMATGGGAACAAACATGGAGACAAGGTGTGGAGCTGAGACTGAGGGAAAGGCCATCCAGAGACTGTCTCATGTGGGGATCCATCCCATATATAGTCACCAAACCCAGACACTATTGTGGATGCCAACAAGTGCATGCTGAAAGGAGCCTGGTATAGCTATCTCCTGAGATAGCTCCTGAGGCTCTTCCAGAGCCTGACATATACAGAGGTCAGTGCTTGCAACCAACCATTGAACTGATCCAATAGAGGAGTTAGAGAAAGGACTGAAGGAACTGAAGGGGTTTGCAACCCCATAGGAAGAACAACAATATCAACCAACCAGAGCTCCTAGGGTCTAAACCATCAACCAAGGAGTACACTTGGAGGGACCCATGGCTCCAGCCATATATGTAGTAGAGGATGGCCTTGTTGGGAGAAGAGTCCCTTGGTTCTGTGACTGCTCAATGCCTCAGTGTAGGGGAATGTGATGGCAGGGAGGCAGAAGTGGGTAGATGAGTGGGATGCATCCTTATAGAAGTAGGAGGAGCGCAGATGGGATAGGGGATTTCTGGGGGTGGAAATCAAGAAAGGGGATAACACTTGAAATGTAAATAAATAAAATATCCAATAAAAATTTCTTTGCAGAAACTGGTTGGACTACTGCTTGAATGTTAACCTCTCCAAGATGGAAGTAACCATGTGACATACTTTTCAAGGAGTTTTTGTTCTAATTACTAGCCTCTATGTGACCAGAACCTGAACCCAATTTGCTTGTACAGAATTGTGAGGAGGCTTTCCTGATCCAGGCAATCAGCTTTTTTACAGGGAAAAAACCACAAATATTGGGGTGAGGAAGAAATAAAGAAGCAAAGGAAGAAAGAAAAAGAAAGAAAGAAAGAAAGAAAGAAAGAAAGAAAGAAAGAAAGAAAGAAGGAAGGAAGGAAGGAAGGAAGGAAGGAAGGAAGGAAGGAAGGAAGGAATGAAGGAAGGAAGGAAGAAAAATGTGGATTTACAGATAGAAAAAAAACTTAAAAAACAAAAAATAGAAAAACAGAATGCCCTTAAGAAAGAGAAGCGACTGATTCCTGCGCATATTGTTTATACTACTACTTGATTTGGGTCTCGTGCACTGTGAAGGTTATAACCCTAGAGCCTAGCTCAACTTCCTGATCCAATACCACTGGAAGCCTTATAAAATCCCCAGTCCTGGTTGTCTTTGCTTCTAACATCATTTGTTTGTTAATCCCAGGCAAAAAAGTTTGTGTTTCCTCACTCTAATAAAAACTTTCCCTCAATTGCTGATTTTGTCTAATATGTTCAAGAATTACTCTGGTGCTACCTGTCTTACTTGATATTTTTCCTGCCTTTTAATTCTTTAAGTGGCTGAGAAAATGAAACTGATGAAGACTCCTAGGTCTGCTATGGCAGACATTGCAGTTGCTCTCCCAAGCAATAGAAAACCATGGCTTGCTCTGTGGACTGGACAGTATTTTCAGACAAGGGGCAAACAGAGAGAGACATGAAAAGGGTCAGTACAGGAGAGGCCTTGACTCAAAAGGGCTAAGTAGCACTAGACACCTGAGAAAAGGGAGTTAAACTTTAATATTTAATACGATATACAAAGAAACTCTCAAAGATAATATGATGACACATTCATATTAACTTAGAGAAGCTGACACATTGCTTTTTTTTTCTGATAGTTTAAATATGAACCAGGAAGCTGAATCATCAGTATAACCTAAAGTCTATGCCTAACCTGGAGTACTAACTCCCCAAGTTCAACCCAAAAGTTTAATAGAACATATGAAATGAAATTTCTTTTCTTTATTTTCTATTGTATTTTTGAAATTATAATTATATTAATTATTCCTTGCCTGTCCTCACTCCAAACCTTCCCAGACAACCCTGTTTGTTCTAATTCAAATTTATAGCTTCATTTTTATTAGTTGTTATAAAGGAAAATATAAAGATATAGATACAGATACATCATGAACATCAATACTTACATGCGTTATAAGTCTTGAAAAGTCACTTACATGAAAAACAGCAGAAACAGAAAATGGTCAGTATTTTGAAAATTACAAAACTGAAGTCAAGCATTTCAATGTTTCCTACACATGATATACGGCAATGGTTAGAGATCAAACATACAGTAAAGAAACTAAATAAAGGGAGGCCGGCAGAGATACAGACACGTGCATTTGAAAAGGACACAAATTCAACTCAGCAAAGAGAATATAGGATCTCCATAGCACACAAAAGTGACTAAACACAAATCAAAGGTTAAAATGTAAAGTACATCAGGAATCTTTTTATGGGATAAAAGCTAGGTGAAACAACATTTGATAATGAGGTTTTAGATATAGTACCAAGTGAATATAAAATTTATAAGATTAAAACTGAATACATTCGATTTTTATAAAATTGAAAATCTGTCTCATGAGTGTCAAACACACAAGCTATAGCTATAAGAAATTACTGCTTGTAAACTTCATATTTGATAAGAAAAAAAGAATTGTATTCAAAACCTTCAAAAGAATCCTCAGAAATCAAAAGCAATGAAAAAGAGAGAGAAATTCCCAATTTTTAAACAGACATAGAAGTTATCACTGAAACCAAGCAAGCACAAGAAAACAGGCAAAAATGCTTTATCTCCAGAAAGACAGAAATTAAAACAGCAGAAAATAAGACAATTCCGTCAGAATTGCTAATATCTAAAACATACTTGTATGAGATTTGGTAAAGAGACAAAGCAGGAGGACCTCTTCTTTGTTGTTGGAAGAGATATAAAATGGCTCACCCACTTTGGATGACAGATTCTTGCAAAATTAGTCGCTCCGTATGAGGCATCAGTTACATACAATTACACTTAGCCAATTTCTTGAAAGTTTCTACACAAAGATCTACACATAAGAGGAGACAACATCACTGTTAAAATGGCCAAAATTGAGCCTACATTCAAGAGTGAACAAATAAGCAAACTGACCACACCTATGAATGGAATGCTACTCATAAATAAAAGTATTGACTTCCCAAGCTGTACCTAGACTTCAAAGAATCTCATATCCATATTTATGAGAAAAAATAAAAACTTAAAGCCAGTCTGAAGAGATTAAGTTGATTCTAACTATATAAATAATATGTGAGCAAAACCAGACAATGGACATAGTGCAAATGTAATCTGTGATTTCAAAGAACTGAGGAGGAAATGTAGTCTTCACACTGGTGAATCATGGGTATTTTTAAGTAGTAGAATATTCTTTAAGAGACTCTGATGGTCATCACATTACTGACCAATACTTACAAAATTTCATAGCATAAAAAGTGAGTATGAATGTATACAATTAAAAAAGTCATAAATTTAGAACATCCAAGGATAGAATGTTGACTGAAACAGAGATCTGCCTTACAAACTTGTGAAAAAGCCTCTCTAAAATGAACAAGAAAAATGATGCTAACCTTTGAAGATGGGTGGAATCCATAAGAGAGAAGTCAAAAGCAATTATACAGAAGCACTACACTATCTTCCAACGTCCTTGTCTACAGAGGTGGAACTAACGATTCTGGAAACACTGTTTAGTGCAATGCAATTGAAAAGCTAAGTAAATAGATGACAAATGGTGGACTCGGGCACATCATTTTAGTTAAACATCCAAAGGTCATATTTACCATAATATGCCCATAAGTATTTACAAATCATAATGTTTATAAACATCTATGGATTTATAGGTTCGGTTAGTATGGCCTTTTTTTGTATCATTTCCTCTCTGAGACAAGAAAATCTTAAGTTGTTGACACTCCATTAGTAGCAATGAGTATAACTGGCAGCTAGATCATGGTTTCTAATTCTACTTCCTAATAAAAGACATGAAGGCTTCCCTGAGAATGCCTGATCCCAGGACAGAGATATTCAAGCTGAGCTTGTGCATTAGTATTTTAAAAAAGGCTTTTTTAAACCTCAAAAATTGGGGTTTCCAATGGAAATAGGATAGCCTTTTCAATAAATGGTGCTGGTTCAACTGGAGGTCAGCATACAGAAGAATGCAAATTGATCCATTCTTATCTCCATGTACTAAGCTCAAGTCCAAGTGGATCAAGGACCTCCACATAAAACAAGACACACTGAAACTAATAGAAAAGAAACTAGGGAAGACCCTCTAGCACATGGGCACAGGGGAAAAATTTCCTGAACAGAACACCAATAGYTTATGCTCTAAGATCAAGAATTGACAAATGGGACCTCATAAAATTACAAAGTTTCTGTAAGGCAAAGGACACTGTCAATAGGACAAACAGCAACCAACAGATTGGGAAAAGAGCTTTTCCAATCCTTCATCTGATAAAGGACTAATATCCAATATATGCAAAGAACTCCAGATAACCAAATAACCCTATTAAAAATGGGGTACAGACATAAACAAAGAATTCTCAACTGAGGAATACCAAATGGCTGAGAAGCAGCTAAAGAAATGTTCAACATCCGTAGTTATGAGGGAAATGCAAATCAAAACAACCATGAGATTTCACCTCACACCTATCAGAATGGCTAAGATCAAAAACTCAGGAGAAAACAGGTGCTGGTGAGGATATGGAGAAAGAGGAACACTCCTCCACTGCTGGTACAACCACTCTGGAAATCAGTTTGGTGGTTCCTCAGAAAACTGGGCATGATACTACTAGAGGACCCTGCTATACCACTCCTGGGCATATACACAGAGGATTCCCCAGCATGTAATAAGGACACATGCTCCACTATGTTCATAGCAGCCCTATTTATAATAGCCAGAAGCTGGAAAGGTTCCAAATACCCCTCAACAGAGGAACGGATACAGAAAATGTGGTATATTTACACTATGGAATACTGCTCAGCTATTAAAAAAATGAATTCATGAAATTCTTAGGCAAGTGGGTGGAACTGGAGAATGCCATCCTGAGTAAGGTGACCCAATCACAAAAGAACACACATAGTATGCACTCACTGATAAGCAGATATTAGCCCAGAAGCTTGGAATACCCAAGAAACAATTCACATATCAAATGATACCCAAGAAGAAGGAAAGAAAGGCCCCTGGTCCTGGAAAGGCTCAGTGCAGCAGTGTAGGGAAATAGCAAGATAGGGAAATGGGAAGGGAGTGATTGGGGAACAGGGGGAGGGAAGAGGGCCTTTGGGACTTTTGGGGAGGGGAAATGTAAATAAAGAATATATTGAAAAGATCTTTAAAAAAAGATCTGAAATCTAAAAAAAAAAAAAAACCCTCAAAAATTGAGATGCATCAAATAGACACAGGATTTTGCAAATTAGTGAGATGCAGAAAGTCAATTGAAATAGCATCAGTGACCAGTATTGCAATGATTCTAACAAAAAGTAAAGGAATATTTAGTTACACTCCATTTTTAAAAACTATGTAGTAACAGAAATCAGCAAAGAAAGCCATAACAAATGAATGGGAGAAAATAGAAATATGAACTGTACAAGATTTCAAATAATTTGTTCATGCCCTACTTTGAGGGCTGCATAGCATCCTTGTTTTACTTTATATAAAGTATGTGCTTGATGACTTACTCCAGAGACTGCATGGAAACAGAATAGACAGTAGAGAAACCTCACAAACAACACCGAGGAAGGTCCTAGTTAACACCAAGAAGAACAAGTTACATACATTGACAGTTTATGTCTCATGTGATGACAAGGGTACTTTACCTTGTGGATGCTCCTCCCCTAAAACATATAACTTCCTTTTAACCATAATAAAAACACCATCAAATAACCAACTAAGGATCATTTTATAAAGCATATATAGCAATTCTGAAAAGCTTCAAGGTCTGAGAAACTATCTTTGCAAGAGTGAACTAGGACAAACAATTATAGTGTGTTCTTGTGATCCAAATTCTTTTTTAAAAAGAATTTGTTCATTATTAAGGAACAAACAAATGGATCTGAACAAGTATAGACTTTGGCTAATAATAGCATGTCAGTATTGGCTCATTGATTGACACACATGCACCAGAATGTCCTGAGATGTTAGCAACCGTGAAAGAAAACATGAGTGATGTGGCAAGTCTCTCTATTTGCCTCACAAGAGATAAAAACAAAAATGTTCTAAAATAGTCTGGCCTTCTGAGTGTTCATGAGAATATGAGTTCTTCTCAGGAGGGCTAGTCTTTCACCTGTATCAGATGTTCACAACACACTAGTCCAAGGAAACTGTGAGACAATTTCGGTTGGGGTTTGTAGGAAAGAGAAGAAATGGATCTGGACAACAACAGTATGTAAATAGTGTGTAAGTGGTACCATACAAGTGTTACTGAGGTTGGAGTGTCACAACTTGAGCCCCAAGTCAGGTCCAGCCACACATCATCAACAAGCCAATTGGAAAAGGCAAACTGAAAGAATGAAAGCAGACGAGGGGAATGCGTTCAATGCAGCCATTTTGGAAGAGGAAACAGAGGTGGAGGGAATAACCAAGTCTACCTTTCTGATCCTGAAATCAAACTGATGTTTAAATAGAGGGCCGAGGATTTGCATATCTAAGCAGTACAAGTCAAGGGTTGGTCCCACTGACCACCCATACACCACTGTCCATCTCATCTCACACAGTGGTCCAGCCAGTTATCAGAACTGCGTAAAATCTCTCTCCAGAAGACAAGTTTCCATCTGGCTGCCACCTTTCTTCTCCCAGCATGAGATCTCTGGGGAAATTCAAATTTTTGGGTGTGATTCATTGTTTCAATATCCTGATAGTCAAATTGAAGGGAGCAAGTATCCCCTTAGATACTTGTCTGTGCCAGGTTGATTATATTTCATCTCTTTGTTCTCATTCTCATTGTGACAACATTGGGAAAATGTTCTCTGCTTTGCACTATTGATTTGGCTTGTTTTATTGGCTTATTAACAATGGATATTCAAACTTAACTAGGGGCAAGGGTAAGACTCTGTTTTATAACAAAAGAAGCAGAAATAATGCTTTATAAATTTCTCACTAATAATAGGAAATCCTGATGCCATCAATGCTAGGAAATTCCAATAAAGAACCGGAAGGAAATCAGTGTAAGCTTGTGTATTAAGTCAAGTCATCTCCTACGTTTCTAGTTTAAATAAAATGCCTACAGTCACTCATGCCTATTCTTTTATAATGTCTAGATTATTATTCTACCATGAGAAAAGTTGCAAGTCAGTAAGATAAAATCCTGGTAAAATTCATTCTCTTTTAAACCTCCGCATCAAATTCATAATCAAGCCATGCTGTATATTCTTATATGATACATTACTATGTATTGAAAAAATAGGATCCAAATGAAATTCAGAGCCACTTCAACCATCTATTGATAATGAGAAATTTGACTTTTAGAAGAAAATTTGCATTTGGCTGAAAAGAAAAAATATGTGCTTGGTTTATTCCTTTGGCTTCATTCAACTTCATGCACTCAGAATCTTAAGGCAATTGGTCTATGTCACAGAATCCAACCAAGTATTTGGAGCATAAAAGAAGAGATGAATGTGTCTGTTTCTATGAGTTAGAATAAAAATGCAATCTCTAATTCCTGTGCTGATCACCACATCATAAAATCTCTGATGTTTCATCATCAATCTCTGGTTACATTGCAAAAACTCCTTAGAGATGAACATTTCTAGACCAGTTAATGATAAAACAATACTTCATGACTGGAAAATCATGACTCATTTTGGAATGCACATGTAAATTGTTCACTAATAAACATTAAAAACTTGTTTCAAGTAGACACATGTTAAATCAAAATGTGAGCTTCTGAATTTAATCAGTAATAGGCAAAAGTCAACAGGAATATACAAAGTATTTTTATGGAATTTTTTCTCAAAATTTGGTTATTGTTTCCTATGCCATGATAGTGATATGCACTATAATTAATAAGGTAGAATACTTGATGTCAGCAGCCTTAATGGATCTTGGAAAATACTGACAATTCAATCATCATATTTTGCTCTTGGGAGTCTTGAAAGTGAGACACAAAATAGCTAGTCAATTTATGCCACAGCTAGAACAAAGTCTCCTGCTATGTCATTCCTTTTATTTTCCTTTAGTAGTACTAAAATGTAACCCAGTGCCTGAGATATACTGTGCAAATATTCTAACATTGAGTACCACTGTGCCACACCCTAAGCTCAGATTCTTAATTTGAAAGTGCATTATCCATAGAAAAAAACATGGTAGAGAAGACATATAGCAACTTGTGATAGAGCCAATTGATAACATGTTCAGGAATGTTGTGAAACATCAACATGTTACTGCTCCCAGCCCTCAGTTTGCAACTATACACAGCAATTAGTATTTTCATGTAAAATTGTTACATTAACACCTAGAAATTTTGATATTTTAAAAACTTAGAATTTCCAGACATTTTTGGTTACATTATCTCAAAATAAACTCACTTACTTGCAACATTCCACATTTACAAAGCAAACATAGAATTTGTATAACTATGTCTACAGAGGATATAAGTCTACAGCAGAGAAAATTGAGCATTTGAATTATATATGCTTTTCTTGTATTTATACCTGTACCAAACGAGAAATAGCCATAACTGCTTTACGATGGATGAGTTACTCCTTTGACAATTATGTAGCTTACTCAAAGTGTAGTAAGCTAGCTTGAGGAGATCAGAATAGAACACGGAACATGGTGAGGAGCAAAGGAAACATTAAAATTAAAGGAATGGATTTCCAAGGAGCCTTTGACACAGTAGAGAAGACAAAGGTTCATAGACCCCTTAATCATTAGCTTGCCATTGATCATGTAATATACTGTCTTAGTCTTCATGTGTACTAACTTCATCACAGAAATCATCAATTGTCAAGTCAGTATCATTAAGGATAGACTAGGTTTTGTATCCATTCTTCCGTTGAGGGACACCTGGGTTCTTTCCAGTTTCTGGCTATTATAAATAAGGCTGCTATGAACATTGTGGAGCATATATCCTTATTGCATGCTGGGGAGTCTAACCCAGTCTCAAAAGAACACCCAAGGCATGCACTCACTGATAAGTGGATATTAGCCTAGAATCGTGGAACACCAAAGACACAATCCACCTACCAAATGCTGTCCGACAAGAAGGAAAAAGTGGACCCAGGTCCTGGAAAGGCCCAATGCAGCAGTGTAGGAGAATACCAAAACAGGAAAGTGGGAAGGGGTGAATAGGGTAACGGGGGGGGGGGGGGGGGGGAGGGAAAAAGACATATGGGACATTGGGGGGTGGGGAAACCAGGAAAAAGGGAAATGAAATGTAAATAAAGAATATATCCAATAAAAAAAAGGATAGACTAGGTTGAGCTGTCAAAACACTCAGTGAGGGTTACATGAAAGAAAAAAAATAATGTATTACATTTTAATTTTGTATAAATTATCTGTGACATACTCAAATGAAGAACATAAGTATTATTTGTGGCTGTTTTCTCATTTTTCTACCCCATTTCCAACTATATTTTGATTACCAGCTATATTTTTATTGCCCACAGGAGTACTCCAAAGCCATTTATTGACTCAGTATAATTCAAATGGTAATAGAAATTTTAAGTATTAATTCTTGATTGGTTCCTGTGTCACTTTAATACACTATACTGTATGGTGTGTGTTACTTGCATTGAGGTAGACACACATAAAAATGGTAAAGCCAGTTGCTCTCAGGATAATTTCAGCCTTAGTTCACATTCCAACTGCACATTAACTGAGATTCAACTTAAGGGAGTTAGTGAAAGCTGACTTTTTATTCTTCTCAATGCCAAACTTAATTTCTCACTTCACCATTCAGGCACATACTTAAAAAATATTTCCACTAATCCAACTATGCATTTTCTTAAAAAAAATCAAACAAGCAAAAAGAATCTATGATGCWGCATGCAGAGGACTACATGTCAAACAGAAAGGTGTGTTTCCTGATCTTTTGCTGTGACATTTCACAGGCACATTGTTTGCCATTTCTCAAGAAGTGGAGTAGAATGAAAAATGATCCCCGCTAATTAATAACACAGGTCACATGAAACACTGTATTTGATGTTTGAGTACAGCTTCTGTGAAGGCAAAGGAATGGGAGAAGACAGTGATACAGGCATACACATTTTATATTATTAGCAAAAGCTAATTTAATAATGCAGCAAAGAATGTGCAACTTGGCAAGCCTTGCCAACTGACGATATACATTCTCTCCGCCTTCCCTCCCTTCTTCATGGCCTCCCTCTCTCCTTCTCTTCCTCCCACCTCTCTCATCTTCGTTCTTTCATTCTTTAATTCCATCCTTTATTTTTTTCTGTCCTTACGAAACAGAGGTGAATGGATATGTGAGTGAAATTGTGACTAGTTTCACTTCTAGCTACCTTTAGGGAATTCTGAGGTTATAAAGACAGTGAGGTGGGCTATAAATATCTTTTTGGATGCATAGATATATAACACAAAACTGTCTAATAGGTGAGTCCCTTGAGAACAAGTTGGCTCCTCTGAAGTGTAATTTAATCTTTGCACTTCATATTTTATTTTAAATAACAGACCACATTTTACTTTTATAGCAATAGTCACACTTAGTCATCACCCTGCCCTCTGGAAAGGCCACCCTTTCTTTCACATGAATAACTTTACACACATCTTCTGCCATGAGCAATGATACCTTCTACAAATACTTTTTGCCTCCTTTCACATGTAATGTTATAGAAAGGTAGAGAGGAATTACTGTTTTTGTTTTTGTTTTTGTTACATTTCTTTAGATACTTAATCTATGAACACATATTTTCAAAGTTTTATTCTTACAAAATGTACCCATTCACAAACTATCTCCAAGTATTTTACCTGAACTAATGAACAAAAAGAAATATTAATTAGAATTACTCTAATTTAACACCCCTGACTTGAAGCAGACTTTATTTAAAGAGTTGAAGTTACAGTACAGAAGTCGTTTTATATACTGCATAATAAGAAGCACTTCTCATTGTACCTCAAAGTCATTATCCTGTAAAATGGCTGCTTGCCCATCAATTGATTGTGCATGAGCTCAAGTCAAATGGTACTTGCCTGCTATACTGAGTACAATTTGAGGCCTCAGGAATTTTATGTTTGTAGTTTCAGTGTCTGTGAATGTAAGTGCATATCTGCTGGTTCAAACTTTACATACTCATAAGTATAGATCTATGTTTAAGACTCCAGACAATCAAATAACCCTATTAAAACTGGGTTACAGAGCTAAACAAAGAATTTTCAAATGAGGAATATCAAATGGATGAGAAGYGCCTAAAGAAATGTTCAACATCCTTAGTTATCAGGGAAGTGCAAATCAAAACAACCCTGAGATTCCACCTCACACCAGTCAAAATGGCTAAAGTCAAAAACACAGGTGATAGCAGACGTGGGCAAGGATGTGGAGAAAGAGGAACATTCCTCCATTGTTGGTGGGGTTGCAAGCTGGTACAAGCTGATTTCCACTTTGGAAATCAGTTTAGTGGTCCCTCAAAATATTGGAGATAGTATTACCGGAAGACCCAGCTATACCACTCCTGGATAATATATATATGCTCCACTGTGTTCATAGCAGCCTTATTTATAATAGCCAGAAGCTGGAAAGAACCCAGATCTCCCTCAACAGAGGAATGAATACAGAAAATGTGGTATATTTATATAATGGAGTACTAATGAGCTATTAAAAATGAATTCATGAAATTCTTAGGCAAATGGATGGGACTAGAAAGTATCATCCTGAGTGAGGTAACCCTATCATAAAAGAACACACATGGTATGCACTCACTGATACGTGGATATTAGCCCAAACACTCAGAATACCCAAGACACAATTCCACACACCACATGGAGCTCAAGAAGAAGGAAGACCAAAGTGTGGGTGCTTTGGTTCTTCTGAGATGGGAAACAAAATAGTCACAGAAGTAAATATGGAGACAAAGTGTAGAGCAGAGACTGAACAAAAGGTTATCCAGAGACTGTCCCACCTGGGGATTCATCCCATATAGAGTCACCAAACCCTGACACTATTGTAGATGCCAAGAAATGCTTGCTGAAAGGAGTCTGATATGGCTGTCCCCTATGAGGTCCTGCCAGAGCCTTACAAATACAGAGGCAGATGTTCACAGCCAACCATTGGACTAAGTGTGTGGTCCCCCAATGGAGGAAGTAGAGAAAGGACTGAAGGAGCTGAAGGGGTTTGCAACCTTATAGGAAGAGCAACAATATCAATCATCCAGACCCCACCGAGCTCCCAGGGACTAAGCCATTAATCAAGGAGTACACATGGCTCCAGCTGCATATGTAGCAGAGGATTGCCTTGTGAGGCATCAATGGGTGGAGAATTCCTTGGTCCTATGAAGGCTTGACAGATGCCCCAGAGTAGGGGAATTGAGGGCAGGGTTGTGGGAGTGGGGTAGGTGGAGGAACACTCTCATAGAAGCAGGAGGAGGGAGGATGGGATAGGGGGTTTCTGGAAGGGGAGGAAACTGGGAAAGGAGATAACATTTGAAATATAAATAAAGAACTACAGAAAAGAAAAAGAAAAAACTAAAAATTTATCTCAGAAAAACAAAAGACTCTAGAGGCTGCTCTCCTTGTATCTGGTGTCTCTGCTCTTTCTCACATCCACTTCCCCTTTCTTTAACTTTCCATTGAGCTTCCATTGATAATCTTCAGCTTTCTGTTGTTCATTCCATGTGCACAGTATGCAATACCTCTGCCTCATTGCAAGATTGATGGAGCAAAAACTTGAACACTAGAGCCAATGAGAAGACTCAGCTAGTAAATGTTCTAGTGTTCAAACTTTAGGAACTAAGTTCCACCCTCAGGTCACCAAGCTAAACAAGGAACAAATTCCCATTATAGGTGCCTTCTGATGTCTGTTCTTCAGGTGCACACCCATTCACTCTCGTTCTCTCACCCAAAACAATGAGATTTGAATAATCTATGGTTCATTCTTCTTTGTGTCAGTGTGATAGAAAAATAAATATCAAAATAAGTGAAGTGAATGTTGTATTTACTTTTAATATGTGTTACCATATTACTCCAAAACTCAATCACTTGAAAGAGCACAAGCATATCATTTCCAGATTCATAGATTAAAAGATTAATTGGATCTCACTGGGATAAAATCAAGGCATCATTAGAGACATATTCCTTTCTCAAATTTCTAAGAGGAGAGCCATCTTTTTCCTTCAATCTCAGTCTTCTCCTCACTCAGCCTCACCTGGGAATGCGATTGAATTTAAAAGTCTTACATAGGTAATATGAAGGAAAGATAGGTGCTCATTTTAAAGTCTACAGTCATAATATTAGGTAGCTTTTGCTAAGTAACATGCATATTAAGAGATTCTAAAGAATACAGAATATTTTAGGGGCACCATTATTCTACCTGCCTCAAGACTTCACATAGACCCGAAGAGTAGTCTAACAATGATTGAAAGAATGCTTGGCTGATGCTCATAAGGAAATGATAGTGAGGAAAGACACACATTTGGGGCTGAAGTAATACCTATTGGTTAAGAATACTTTTTGAATTATTTATTATTATTATTATTATTATTATTATTATTATTATTATTGCAGTGAACAAGGGTTCACTTCCTAGCACACACATGGGAGCTCATAAACTTCCATAAATTTCAGTTGGGGATCAAATCGTTTTCTGATGAACATCGTTTTCTGGTGCTCCATAGGCACCAGGCACATACATTGTACACAAACACACACACACACATATATATATATATGTGTGTGTGTATATATGTATATATGTATATATGTATATATGTATATATGTATATATATTTATCTATGTGTGTGTGTGAGACAGAGTCCAGGAAATTTTAGAACCCACTATGTAGACTAGAAGCCTTGAGCTCACAGAGATCCTCCGGCCTCTGTCTCTGCCTCTTCCTCTCCCTCCTGAGTACTGGAATTAAGGGCTTGAGATCCCACATTTGCTCCTAAAACAAACAAACAAATAATTGTTTAAAAGACAGAAATACATCTACAGACCCAAATATACTAAAGCAAGTGCCTCAATCTTGATTTACTCTGCAGGACTTTTTCCATTTAATTGAAACATTTTCCCTTTTCATAAAAGAAAGGAATTTGGAACCAAAACTGCTTAGGAGAAATTTGCTCAAATTATTCAGATGGTAAGAACATATCAGCCTTAACCATCCAGCAGCTGTCACATGTGCATTATTATGAACTCTCGGCATACTGAGAGAAATTCACCCTATCTACCCCTCATTTTCCAACTGAAACTCCATTCTCTGTGATCAACATGTCCACTTTCATCTTCCCACTCTTGTACCCAATATTTTACCATACAGTCATATATACTCAAATTTTCTTTCTCTCATCCATGGCAGTTAAGTAAAGAAATGAAAAAGTAAATTTTAAATGTGCTTATCACAAACAAAAACTAGACAAGGCAATTGATATGTTGTATGTTTTTATTAGATATTTTCTTTATTTACATTTCAAGTGTTATCCCTTCCTTGTTTTCTCTCTGAAAATCCCTTATCTAATCCCCTTCCTTCTGCTCACTAACCCACTCACCCCTGCTTCCCTGTCCAGGAATTCCCCTACACTGGGGCAGCAAGCCGTTACAGGCCCCAGGGCCTTTCCTCTCATTGATGGCCAACAAGGCCATCCTCTGCTGCACATGCTGCTGCCACCATGGTCCCTCCATGTGTTCTCTTTGGTTGGTGGTTAGTTCCCTGGGAGCTCTGTGGGTACTCGTTGGTTCATATTGTTGTTCCTACTATGGGGCTGCAAATGCTTCAGCTCCTTGGATCTTTTCTCTAGCTCCTCCCTTGGAACCCTATGGTTAGTTCAATGGGTGGCTGAGAGCATACCCCTCTGTATTTGTCAGGCACTGGCAGAGCCTCTCAGGAAACAGCAATATCAGACTGAGCAAGCACTTGGCATCTACAATAGAGTCTGGGTTTGGTAACTGTATATGGGATGGATCCCCAGGTGGGATAGTCTCTTCATCCAGAGACTTTCGTTCAGTATCTGCTCCAAGTTTTTCTTTGTATCTCCTGCCATAGCTATTTTGTTCCCCCTTCTAAGAAGGATCAAACTATCCACATTTTGGTCTTCCTTATTCTTCCTGAGCTTCATGTAGTCTGTGAATTATATCTTGGGTATTCTAAGCTTCTGGGCTAATATCCAGTTATCAGTGAGTACATACCATGTGTGTTATTTTGTGATTGGGTTGTGATATTTTCTAGTTCTATCCATTTGCCTAACAATTTCATGAATTATTTTTTTTTCATAGCTGAGTAGTACTCCATTGTGTAAATGTAACACATTTTCTGTATCCATTCCTCTGGTGAGGGACATCTGGGTTCTTTCCAGCTTCTGGCTATTATAAATAAGACTGCTATGAACATAGTGGAGCATGTGTCCTTATTACATGTTGGAGGATCTTCTGAGTATATGCCCAGGAGTAGTATAGCTGGGTCCTCAGGTAGTACTATGCCCAATTTTCTGAGGAACCACTAAAGTGATTTCCAGAGTGGTTTTGACATCTAGCAATCCCATCAGCAATGGATGAGTGTTCCTCTTTCTCCACATCCCCTACAGCATTTGCTGTCACCTGAGTTTTTATGTTACCAGCCATTCTAACTGGTGTGAGGTAGAATCTCAAGGTTGTTTTGATTTGCATTTTATTCCATACCTTCTTTCTCTGATCCCATCTTCAGAAAAGGATCATGAAAACCTTCCATATAATAATTACCACTTTTTCTCTAATTTTATTCTTTATATAATATATGCATATATCAAAATATCACCCTATAAATATAAACATTTTGTCAGCTAAAATACTATTAAGTAAAATGTCACAATTGTTTGTGCCTATAGGAAAGTAGGGCAAAAGAATGGAGAGTTTGAGGCAACCCTTTGTTATATAAAGTGCTCAAAGCCAACACAAGCTCCATAGAGAACCTTTGTCACAGAAATTCAAAGGCTTGGGGATAAAGCAAAGTGAGATAGTGTTCACAAGTAAAAAAAAAAAAGAACCTGGATTTGATTCCATGCACACACACACACACACACACACACACACACACACACACTCACACATGCACACACAGAGAGAGAGAGATACATATTCCAAACAAAATGCATAAGTATTAAATTACAAAAACATCAAAAAATAAATTTTGAACAGAAAAATTAAAAATCAAATTTATATTCCCAATCTTTAAAAATTATATTCTCTCTGGCATTATTTTTTAACCCTAATGACCACCACCCCACACAAGTCTGGTAAACATACACTGAAGAAAATCTAAGTATTGACTCACAATGACAAATAGTAATTTACTTGAAAATTGCTAATAATGTAAAAGTCATACTAATAAATTTAATGTGTCTAGATTCACCTAGAATAAGCTCCAGAGAAACTCTGCATGTGGCAGAATTTTCATATTTATAAAATGAGTTTGTCCTTGCTGGGGACTGTGGGCTCTTCTTCTCTGAGGAATCCTAGGAGAAGTCAAACATCTAAAGCTACATTTAGCCTTTAGCCTTAGGAGACTCAGCCAGTTAACATCTGTTCAGTGGCCAAGGATTCCATTTGTCAACACTGCTTCAATGAACCAGGCATAAGAAGCTTCGCCTAAATGAAGTGTATGAAGGAAACATCCAGACAACAGTTCTCAAATTCAACATCTCTACCAATGAACACTGGAAGAACTGTAGCTCTATAGTTTGTAGACAACTTTCATACCTCTCCAGTACAAMCTTACATATTTCAAAAAAGCATTCTCAAAATACGAATTGGAAATATAAGGMTGAAGTAGTTTAGAGAAACCTGTGCAAGAACTCAAACTTAATTCCTTTGACAAAATCACTCTACTTTTTTCTAATAATTGCTTATTGCGTGGCTTTTCCTGCAGACTTACCAAAACATGTACTCATACTAAGTAGGGTACTGATGACAGATCAAAAATTGATGCAACTCAAGACTAGTTCTCAGAGCCCAGAAGTTCATTAGGGCTTCTCAGAAATATAGTTAACAGATTGTGCACAGGAGCATGGGTGGCTCAATGGCAGTTGCACCACTGAAAATCCCAACTCACCATGGATGAGAACTCAAGAAAGGTGTATCCTTGGAGCTTTCTGCACGATTTCCCTGATTTGAGATTCTCCTTTACACAGTAGTCATTACTGCTAATATAACATTGGATTTGTTCACTTTGGAATTTGTATATTTCTGAGACTTGTCTACTTTCTGTGCTTTTTACCCTTTAATTCCTTTGAATCTTAATGAGCATCATTATAGAAAGAAGGAAATTGTTATACAATTTCTATATATTACTATACAGAAATATCTCAAATAACAGCAAATGTAGGGTATTCACAATATTTACCAAGAGACTACATGAAAGACAAAGAATTATTATAATTAATTTTGATTTTTAGACAGTTATATGTATCCTAGATGTATTGGACACTTTCCCTCATATGACTTTTGGATAGTGCTTTTGCCAACCTATTGTATTGTAATTATTTACTAAGAGAATTTTCACGAGCATCAGGCACATAATATATACAGTATTTTCCCCCTCTAGTCTGTGTTCTCCTTTACAAATTCATACCTGTTAGAGACAAGCAACTCTAAATAAATTTTACCGATTCCTGGATACAAATTTCTTCATGAATAGCTATAGCTCTTTCTGGGCACTTCCACATTTGCAAAGTTCACATATGTATTTCATGTGGGGGTAACTTGTGCTTCAAACCCAGTCTTGCCTATGCTAGACAAATCCCTATCACAAGACTGCACGCCATCCTAACATTAACTTCTCTTTGATAATTTCATATTCATTAGACACACTAGTTCTTTGATAGGATTCTGCCATTTTACCCTCTCAGTTTTTATTATGCCTATGAACTCACAATCTCTGCCAGTCTTGACAAGTGTTTTTCTTGTGGTCATGGAGATTTCACTGTTGAACACTACTCTATAATTATTCCTTTAGACCTTTCTGTATGTTACTGAACAGAAAATTATCAAAGCAACTATCCATTGTACTTTAACTGTTCTATAGAATTATTAATACAGTTTTTATCTTGGACGTTGCCCATTTATTTTTCTAAGACCCAGACATGCATTTATGGAAGACCTCTTTGCTCTAAAAATTAAAACTTTGCTCTCTGTATCTCTTTGTGTCTATGTGTCTTTTTCTGTGTCTCTTTCTGTGTGTCTCTGTCTCTCTGTCTCTCTCTGTCTCTCTCTGTCTCTGTCTCTCTGTCTGTCTCTGTCTCTCTGTCTGTCTCTGTCTCTCTGTCTGTCTCTCTGTCTGTCTCTCTGTCTGTCTCTCTCTGTCTCTCTCTGTCTCTCTCTGTCTCTCTCTCTCTCTCTCTCTCTCTCTCTCTCTCTCNGTGTGTGTGTGTGTGTGTGTGTGTGTGTGTGTGTGAAGGCTTTCTGTCATTTCTAAAATGGTTAAACTCAAGGCCATGAGGATTCATTCCTGCCTTCTAAAAGCTCTAGAATAGCAGCATTTAATTGGCCTACAAACCTTGCACACAGAACTTTTCTATAGAGGGTATTGTGAAGTTTCACCTTCCTTTTGTTTAAGGATAAGTTGTCCCAGCAACATTTGATAAAAGGAATTTGATTTCTCCTTTTGCTGTATTTGTAAATTTATTTCTAAAAATCTGATTTGTAGAAAAAAATTAAAAAACATATGTGGCCGCGTACTTCTTATATTGACCTATAGATATTACTGGAAGTATTTATTGTGACTCACTTCTGTTGAAGTTTCTATATGAAGATAATGTAACCTACCAATACGTAGTCCCTCTTCATTTTTAGTCTGGATTCCTTTTTGTTTTCTTGTYTAAGCATTTTGGTGAGAAACTCAAGTGCAGTGTTGACTAGACCTTGTTCTTTGGGGGAAAGTATGTAGTCTTTTCCAATAATATGATGTTAATTGTAAATCTTTTTCTTGAAATACTCTCAGGCTGAAGAAGATAAAATCTGTGTCTAGCATTTTCAAGTGTTCTATTATGCAGATATTGATCTGTGTCCCATATGTTTTTTTCCATTTTTTTCCAGCTGATTATAAAGATGTTCTCTAACTAAACCCTAACTAAGACACTCAATAATATTTCAGATTAATAGTTTTTTATACATGTCAGAAATTTTGGCTTTTCTMTCTTTTTAAACCTTTAATTATCAGAAAGAACTTGAGTTTGTAGCGGGATAGGAAAATAAAATCCCACCTAATTGGTCACTACACATCTAAACGTCTCTCATTAGCAACATCCCTAGCAAAATAATGTGCTTGGAGAAACCGAGTAACCTACAGTGACAATTATAAGCAAGTTCTGTTTCCTTGTGTTCTTTTCAGACTATATTCCTCTCCTACGGAAGAACATAAAGCATATGTTCATAGGTATCTTAGTTAATTTTCTATTGCTTTGACAAAATACCATGACCAATGGAATTTATACAATAAAATAAAGCATTTACTTGGGCTTACCATTTCAGAGGTACCATTTCAGACTCCACGGCAGTTGAGCAAAGGCAAGGCATAGGTATTGCTGAGAGTTCACATCTTGGTTTTTGAACAGAAAGCAAAGAGAATACTGGGAATGGCAGAAGTCTTTAAAATTCCAAAGCCAGTCCCGTGGTGACACACCTCATTCAACAAGGTCACATCTCTTGATCCTTTCCAAACAGTACCACAGACTGGGAAAAAAACTAAACATATGAGCCTATGAGAGTCATTCTCATTCTAACTGCTATGACATTCACAAATCTGGCCATGTGTGCCAGCCTGTCTTCCTTCTTTCCTTTTTTTCCTTTGTTTCTTCCTTCCTGTCTTCCTATGCTCTTTTATGTATGGCTGCCTTTGATGCTTTACATGAGCATAACCGGAAGAGTAGGAGTGACAGACTGTTTGCCAAAGCATTGGAGGCATGTTCAATGAAGCTCTTCATCAAACATTAGGATACTCATTGGTATGAGGAATTTAACAAATCACCTCCTTCCCCTCTGTCTCTTTTCCCTTCCTCTTCTATCATGTTTCACCTTGTTTGCTAAGACTGAATTGCTCAATAAATCTAGAGCTTACTAGACCAGCTGCTCGTTATCCCCTGTGACCTACCTGTCTCCCCTCCAATCTGTAGTTGTTAAAAGTGAAAGTGACCATACCTGAGTTTTTTCTGAGTCCTGGGATGCAAACATAGATCCTCAATTTTTGCACACTAACCACTTTACCCATTGGGCCTCCTCTTTAGCCCCAAACATAGAAGAATTGAGGGAAAGTAATAAGCACATGGCAAGAACCAACTGCTATTTTAAACACTACTGAAGAGAATGCAAGCCATGGAAACTATTGGTTATAGTACATGCAATATCCAGTTCTAATCGATGAGATCAAGGTGCATGTTCACCAGTACCCACCCACATTCTAACCATAGGTAGATATAATAAAAAAATACACAGTCTATGGAATGATATTTGCTGCACATGTATTCAGAAAATATTATAATCAATTTAATAAAATTATAATCTGTACATTGACAAAAAAACCACAGAGTTCACTGAAAAAAATGCGTGTAACCAATAAACTCAGTAAAACCACAGGCTTATCACCTCTTAGGAATATACTTAGAAATAGCCTTTTGGTACTTGTACAGGCTTTCCAAAATCTGTGGCCAGCCTTTTACCACTTCTCCCCTTTTATCCTCTGACTGACCATGACGTCACACCATCCTTTCTCTCTCAACTGCATGCAACATCATCATCTTCCTCCTTCTTTTTGTATGTCCTGTGTTTGAGCAGAATCACTTTTGTTTTTCTGGGAAGTATTCCACTGAACTGAAATTAGCTTGAGCAAGTTGTAACACATGGTGTCTTATTCACAGTGGGGCACATGTGTTTTAAAAAGTCTGCGTAGGTGTTTCTCCAAATGTGTTACAGGTATCCAGACACAACCTGTGTTTTCAGAACTACAGCTGGTTAAATAGTTGATGTAAGCAATCTTTCAGAATAGCAACATGGCTAACACAGCCGTTCATTTCAGTTCCCATTTGCTAAAATGGAATGGGAATTTGGCAACCAGACATGGAATAACAAGAGATGGGTGTGCTTGTTGGCTTCTGAAATATTTGAGGCAAAACTATTTTCTCTATAATCTCTGACATTCTGTGTTCCAA
Organism: Apodemus speciosus; assembly: GCA_002335545.1. Lineage (NCBI taxonomy): Eukaryota > Metazoa > Chordata > Mammalia > Rodentia > Muridae > Apodemus > Apodemus speciosus. The sequence continues at coordinate 29,479 of BDUI01013207.1, read as the reverse complement.
AATATCCTCACTTTAACCACACTTAATTGCCCTTCAGTATCAAAATTAATTGTGTTCTCTGCTAAAAGGTCAGTGCAGCATAAGGTTACTCTAGGGTCCCAACAGTCAATGCATCTTCTGTAAATGGCTTCATTGCTGTCTACAGCGAGGATGCCTGGGAAAGTTGTGCTTGACCAGGGCTATATATTACAGTCTAATTAGTGTAAAGATCACTACGTGAGTCTTTCTCTAGTAACTGCTGGAATCTCTAATGGAAAGCACAGACAGAGTAGAAAGGAATGCACAATCTACTGTCTCTGACAAGAAGGGGAATGGCTTTGGCAGTGGATCAAGGAGCCACCAGGGTTGCTTCTTTCAGATTTCCTTTTCCCAAACCTCTCTCTTTCCATCATCTTCTAAGTCAAGTTTAAAAACAGTCTAGAGCCATCCACGTCTATGTTATTGTACTGTGTTCAGCAATGGTTCCTGGAAAGAGATGTTGAGTCAGAGATGATGGTTGAAATTTCAGGTTATTTGTCAGTAGAATTTATCATTCAATCCATAGATTCATCAGTGACAAGTGTGGTAAACTGCATCCAAGTCACACTAATGTTATTATTTAATGTCTTCCTTAAATAGCTCTTGGACAAGTAATAGGGCATTTATATATTTGCTTTTATTATGTTATTATTGAATATTAAAGGAATGTAAATTCTAATGGGTTCTAAATCAAGACTTCCAAGTTAATGTATACCAAATGTTGATCATGTGGTCTGATAAACAGATGTCTGGCAGTACTCTCCAAAGCACCCCTTCCTCTCTGGTCACTGAAGATGTTTAAGATCACTTAGATTCAGCTCTTTCTCTGCACTGTTTCATAACAGATGCACCGTGAGCAACATCCCAGAATGACTGTCCCCCGTCCAGCTGATGTTCTGTCATTACTCCTTGTTAACTCTGCATTTCCTCTGTGATTGCTCTTTTCTTCTTTTTACTGATTGTCTTTACTACTATAGATATCTGAGTATGAAGCCTTCCTGTAATGTCTTCATTACAGTCATAAAGTCATGATCTTGGGTCATGAATTACTCTCAAGTATTTCTTCAACAGCTATTGCATAAAACAGGTTGTACGAAAAAGAGGATGGTGGGGGGGTCAYAGAATGTGTTATTACCATCTGGCAATGTAATTGGTTGGCTTATAATCTCCATTCACTAGATAATTTTCATGGTTTGCTGTAAATGTTACATATACACTCATGGTTTTATAATTACTTGCTTTAACTGCCATTAGAAAGCCTAAATAGTAACTTTAAAGTCAGGAAAGGCTTCTGCTGTTGTAGAAGTATGAGTATAAACTACAATCGGGATGTGCTAACTCTTACCTGTCTTCTTTGATGAATCATGAGGTCATAGTCCCTGTGGTTCCTCAGAAGCATGAAACCAAATAAAATAGACAAAGAAGCATTGGAGGCGGCCAATGTTCTCATGAGGCTCAGGTCCCTGACAGGCATGGGTATCAGTGAATAAAGAAAGGCATGACAATAAAAATTGACAGAGGAATGCAAAATGAAAAACCAAAGAAGTTGAAAGAGGGTCATCAACTTCCACAGCATCTGAAACCTCAGGTTGTTTATTATACCCAGCAAATGGGGAAGGAATTGGATCAGCTCCCTAGAGATCTCTGTAGGGGAGCAGTCTCAGACTATACATATTCACCATGGGGAGGAAGCTGCAATTGCTAGGTCTTAGATACCATGGTCAGTCATTTGTAAATGACTTGTACTTACACCAGTAGAAGGCTTTGGATCTCAAGTATTGATCCTTGACATGACTGTGCCTATGACAACAGTACGTATTCACTTGGCACTTCCTTGGCTCTTGAATGGGAAGGACCAGGAAAAGAAGAAATGGGCGGGAGGGGGAAGAATTCAAGAAAACAAAGGCACATTTCAAATTTCTCTGGGTGGAGATGCAAAGGCACAAAGTCATATATGTGTGCTTTAAGATACCCACAAACAATTGTTTTAGCTAAGCCAACTAAGTTTACTCCTCCTAAATGGTAAGATGCCCTTGTGGTCTTGATATTTGAGGATTTATCTTTCTAAATCAAAGAAGATGAGCCTTTAATCCATAAGCCTCTGAAAGTCCACATCACACAGGGAAGGGAATAGACTTTATTAATTACTGCAATGAAGACAAAATATTTCATGAGTGAGTAAAGAAAATTCCGCATAGTGGAGGATCAGGGTCACTGTTAATCTTAGTTCCCAGTAATGTTCCAGAAAATAATTCTATGGGCTATGTTGTGTCCTCAGAAAATTACCTTCTAAGCTGTAAGCAACAACTTTTACAGCAAATAAATCTATTTCCCATGTAAGCTCACTGGTGTCTTTCTTTATATATATGGAAAAAAGGAGAATGACCATGCATGAACTTCAAAACTCTTTGAGGCTTAATTCTGATGCATGATAAAATTAGTAGAGTGTTTTCTTATCATGTTAAAATGTTATACTATTACAACTATTAAACTATCATCAGTGAAAAAGGTATCTATACAACCTTAAGTCCTAGTGGTATAGCATGCTGGTTTGATACYCAGAAGTGGGTCATTTATGTTAATCACCATTGTTGCAAGGGTAAGGTAAGTAGAGGCAGACATGCATTTATTTTCTAGTTCAGAGTCTCCTGTTCATAAATAAGACTCTGAAGCAATAGATTTTCAAAGATTTGAAGAGCAAGCTGTGCTAGAATATTCTGCATGTTCCTAAGGAAAGCCAAAGTTGAATGCTGATAAAATATTGCCTAAATGTATTCTAAAAAAAAAATGTGAAAAGTTTTTTCCAGTGCATTTTATTTAAAGAAAGCCTAGAATTTATAGGAAAATCTAGAGGAATCAACAGCAGGTAATAAAACAAAAAAAATTAATTTTTTTAAAATCTAGAAATAGATAGGTTCAGGTCAGGGAGATAGCTGAGTGGGTAAAAGTTCTTTGGCATTCAATCCTGAGTTAAATCCTGTAACTCACAGTAGGTTGAAGAGAACTGACTTCTGAAAGGTGTCCTCTGACACCCACATTTGCAACCCACACACATGCTTGAGCACACACACACAAACACACACATTCACACACACATTAACACAGACACACAGAAATACATACCAATATTACTTTAAAAATAAATAAAATATATAYAGAAATGCTCAGACTAAACAGAAAAGTGCAATGTCTGTTGTACTTTTTTAAAACAGTGAGACACATCTGGCCATCTTCTATAGCCAGCTGGGAACTCCACTGATGGTAATGCATAGTCATCTACTGTGGCTCTGTTGACTTATAAATCTGGTTGACTTAGATGAGCTTTGTTGTTTAATTGTGTGTAGTCCTTTAGGTTAGACTCAAGATTTTCAATGTAAAATATGGCAGATTCCAGTTGATGATTGAAGTCAGGTTTTAAAGTCATTTCCTGTTTTGTGAGATTACAGTTAATACTTATAATATTGTTTGCAATACTTGAGCTAGAAAAATACAAAATACAAAAAGCCTTTTCCCCTATACATTTTGATAATTAGAGAGGCTACAAGCAGGTACTTTTTCCATTGCTTCTTGCTGTGAAGAAGAAAGTTCTGACCATTCTGTTTCCAACATGAAGTTCCTACCTGTGTCTATTTCTGATTTATGTCTTCTAAAACATTTTGTGCCAATGTGCCATTCAGATCTCTTTACTATTTAAAATATTTATACAATGGCTATTGTCCTAAATATAGAAGTCATTTTCTTCCAGGATTAAAAAAAAAATCACATAGAATTATCATTCCATTTGATAAAACTTATCTATTAATTGATTATTGCCTACTTTTGATAGTGATTCTTCAGGAGGTAACACATCTGACTTAAGTACCAGAAAGGTCTGGATACTATCACTCTCTCTTCTATTCTCTGATTTTATGACTTCATATAACAATTTCATCTCTGTAAATGGAATATATATATATATATATAATCACCATTATAATATTATCAGGACTAAATAGATAATGATTTTGGCTCTGTTGACTTGTAAATCTGGTTAATTAAAGGCTAAACTTGTTGTTTAGTTATGTGTAGACCTTTAGGATAGACCCAAGATTTTCAATGTGAAATATGGCAGATCTGGTACAGATTCCATATCTGCCAGTAATTGCATTGTATCCCTTAAAAAGTTCTCTGAAACTTTAAAGACTACAATCTGTCAGCTGTAGAATATATGTTTCAAAGATATGTTATTGTCCAGTTAGGATGATATAACAAAATGCTGAAGACTGGGTGACTTATAAACAACATAAATTTATGACTTCCAGTCTTGGGTAGAAAGTCTAAGATGAAAGAACTATTGGGTTTGGTGTCTGGTGTTAACTTCCTTGCTAATAGACAACATCCTCTCCTTGTGTTCTCATGGGAAAGCATAGACAAGGATTTTTTTTTTTTTTGGAATGTCTTAGAAGACCATTAATGCCACTCATAAATCCCTGGGCCCCACCCGCTTCCATCACATTGCGGACTGTGTGTTTGGAAAAGACTGAAGAATATGAATGAAAGTAGCAAGCACTCAGCTCACGGCAGCCTTTTGGAACATTTGATAAGCTATGAAGCAGGCTTTTGGCAACATGTGCTGTTACATCTCATTACAGAAATAGTAAAAATTGTCTCTAGTTTGGGCTAAGTTGCAAGTTTTTTTCCCCCTCTTAAAGYTCTTATCTTCTGTGAGTGATTCTCAGACTGTGGCCCAGGAATGTATGAGTCCCTTATGCCATCCAAGGATTTGTGAGATCAACAATGCTTGCACACCACTATGAAAGGAGTGCTTCCTTATCTCACAATGGTACAGTAAGTTTTGCAGACACTACATCATAGATGGGGATTTTGTGACTCTGATGGTAGTATGTGATAAGTTTATAATTGTCATTTTATAGCAAGTTTCAAAACAAAATCAGTATGTCAAAGAGGTATGCTTAATTCCACAATGATTRTAGCACAATCACTGTCTAGATGATGTGGAATTGACTGGAGTTTTTACCAGCATGCTTTGAAGGCATTGTTATTCTTTGAATAACAGAATATTCTGATACTTAGAATTACAGGGATAGATTGGAGGACATTCTGCCAAGCGAAAGAAGCCAGGCACAGAAAGATAAAGAGAAAAACAAATGTTCCCCTTTTATCCATCCATGAGTTCTTCCTTGTTCATCTTCTGTAGTGTTGTGTACCATTGCAGCTTTCTGACTATGCTTGGGAAGAGCCTTGGCTCAGTGACTCCTTCTTTCTTGAGCCTTATTCCTGTTCCTCCATCCTCCTATAAACTGCTGCCCTTAGCTAAAAATTCTCTGTGACCCCTCTATATTTTCACCTATCCTAGATTTTTTTATCCCAAATTCTCTGTCCTTAGTCTCCACCTCTCAAAACCCACCTTCTACCTATTCCCAAGATACCTGTAAAAATGAATCACTCTTTCCCTGAGCTCTATAAGACTTAGTATAATCTCTCTGATAAAAAGTCTACATGTGAGCTTTTCTATTTTGTCCTGCATCCCATAGGCAAGAGAATAATTATTACTTATGACTACTGAACACTTTTTAAGGAAAGTTTGTTAACAGTCCTGGATTCTCTTCTTCTTTGTAAAGCTCAACTCCACACCCAAAGTACATTTCCACATTGTTCCGATCATTTTCTTTGAGAGTCAAAGGAATGAAAATCAATCTTACTACACCTAGAGGCCATGAATGTGAATCAGGCACTATGAGATATTTTCCAAGGAAGTAAAGGAAGGAGATCATTTTCATCACCAAGCACTGGATATGTATTTGACAAGTAGTTGTAAGCTGTTGTGGGTCTGAGTTGCAAAATTTGTGCTCAGTGAGGGTGTTACAGAGATTTGTGCCATCTGCGCACCTCAGAACACAGAGTTCAGTAAAAGCACATAGCATGGCCACCACCAACACTGCTGTCGCCACACCACCAGCCCCAGAATAGTTAGAATGGTTGCTTCATTAGACTGGCTTGGGGAAAGCATAACAAGTGGTTTGTAGCAATAGCCAGATGATGGAAAATCCCATATACCACAAACATGRGTTTGTCGTTATTTTTTCTTTGTGGGACTCTATAAAATAATACAACAGAAAGTTCTGGAAACTTTACAACTCACAAGGGAATGAACTACAAGCTCATAAACCAGGTGCTGTAGATGTTTTGCCAAAGCTACCAGGCTGGTCTGGAGACACTTGCCCTGAGGACTGTGGCTTCACTTCGAAGAGGTTGTAGTGAGCATGTGAGTCTCCTTCAACAACCTTCATTTTGTGACTGCCAACCCCACCTCAACACTGAGATAGAAGTCTTGCCAGTGAATGGTGCAATTTAATATTCGTGCTTTTGGAGGCCATTGCCCAGCAGGACTGCAAAATTAGGCAGGAAATACCCCCTAGGCAGGCTTGTCTGACATACATTCCAAACTTTGAGAGAATCCTAAACACTTTCGTTTCTCAGGGACTTGGAGTCTTTCTCCCTCAGTCCAAAGTTTCTTCTTTATCTTCATGTAACCATAAACAAACACAGTTTTGGCAATTACCCCTGGGAAAGATAATGCTGATGTGGTTATCAGAAATTCCATTTTAACTTGGCCTCTTTTTTCCCAGGACTTTACAGCTGTTTCCCGTTGTCTTGCATTCCTTGCTTGCGCTGCCTTTAGCGTAGCTTTAAATGGGCAAAGCAGAGCCTTGGCTTTTCTCTGGAACCTGACTTTCAGCCTCTGACTTAGACTTCTGCTTTCAGCATAAAGACTCTTGGTTCCCAATTTACCACTCTCTCTTCATGTAAAGCAGTAACTGTATCCCCAGGGCAATTGAGCAAATGAGGTTACAGCCCCTGCAATTAATGAAACACATTAATATCACCATACTTTTCTCCACTTCTTTTCCTAAAGTTTTAAATAAGGTTTCCAGGCATATCTGCTTTATGCTGCAAACACAGAAGAATGATATTGAATAAGCAGGGACATAAATGAACGTTCTTTACTAAGGAGAACAAAGCATTTTATAGCAGTTTTAGTCCCGTATGCCCCTTCTTGATAAATTGTGTTGACCCAAGACTAAATTGGTTTAGTGGACTTTTCTTAAAGATACAACCTGCTAATTAGCTTTTATATTAAACATTTAATTTAATTTAATGTATGTACTGRATTTGTTCTGGAAAATATTTCCCTTATTCCTCAGGAAAAAAAGAAACTCCAATTTTGGTAGCACCAGGAAGCAAAAGCACAAGAGCAATAAAAGACAACATTGTATTATTACCACAAACACATGTGTGATTTAAATTACACACACTGCACATGCATTAAATTAAATTGTTTAATATAAAAGTAAATTAACTTGTAGTTGTGCACATAAAAGACAAGGGAATGTATCAAAATTCTATCTCTGTAATGTTATTCATGGACAATTACTGATAGATATCAACCCACTTAAGTACAAATTTTTCTGTTTTACTTTTCTTCAAAAACTTACATTACTAATAGGTTCATGAAAAGTAATATAAGTGTAAATATATATGTGTGTATATATTTGTAAGTATATGTGTTTGAAAATTATGCATTATTTTCATCTAGAACAAGTTGGGGTGTTTATAAACACATTGGATAGACTTTATATCTATCTTTCTAATCTCTTGGATATAGGATAGACTCCTGAGTTATTCATTGTAATACTGCTGAGTGCTTATCATTGCGTTAAGCAAATGCACATAATGGGAAGTATAAGATTAGAACTGACACACACAGAGACCCACATGTGGAAGATATGACTTGATTACCTCCTCAGCAGATTTACCTTTCTAATTATGCTATTCTTAAGCCAATATTAAACTTAGTAAGCACTCCCTAAGCACAAATTTACTGATAGGGTCGAAATGGCTTTAGCATAAAACTAAGTTGGGGGCATGAGCAGATCAAGGTCTTTGTTCTTCCACACCAGAAGGATCACAGCCACCCTTGCAAAGAGGCCACAGCACTCCAATGATTTACCGCACTGCAAATTCCTCATGTGCTGGGCTAGAAGCTGCAGACCCTCAGCTGTCAGAGATGACGTCTTTCAGATGGGAAGTCAGGATGATCGTTAAGGCACCCACGGCATGTTCCACCACTGCAGGATGGTCATTAACACTAATGATCCTGGCGGGGCTCCAAGCTAGGAAGCCATGTGCTACTTCTCTTGAACATTCACTTGAAATTTCAGCTGAAGAAGTTGCTTTTCTAGTAGGGGCCCCATCTATTTGTAGTGCCTGGGACAGCTGCAAGACAGATGCCATGTCACACTCCAGACATGCCTGATTTCAATAGTGGACACAAACTATGCCACTGGAACCATTATTTTGACTCAAACAGGCCACTTTCAATGGAAATTGTGACTGTAAAGTGATTAATATTGCTGAGTGTAATGGCTGTGCTATGATGAAAGTCGAACTATTTTGGAAATGGTTTTAGCAGTCATTAAGTTTGAGTTTGATTTAACTTGGCGTGAGTAAAGGTGGCCCCTAATGGTTTCTTTTCATCCAGCACTTTAAAGCCCTAAGCCACTAGCATCTGATGGTGAATGCAGGTAGTACTCTCACAGTTCAGCAAGCTGAGGCCCAGAGAACTTGCTTATCCAAGGACACAGTTAGTGGAATCTCTTCCCCGATTACGCTGCTGTCCACTCTCATTACATTCTGAGTTAAGGCAGGTAGGGAATCAGTCTATTCCATCCACCCAACACTGAGGGACCTCTTAGCATTTTAGAGATAGTCAATACAAAATTTGACTTGATGGTTAAAAATGAAGAACTGAGTTTCAAATTCACACTGCTAACGAAAGTAAGATGTTTCGATGTGAGATTATTCTATAAACCCATTTTCTACACAGTGCAATCCTCAACAATTAATTTTCTTTAAGTATTTTTTTAAAATTGTTTTATGAACAAAGTGACAAAGCAAATTTTGGAGATCTAAGTTCCAGAGCCCAGTCTCAGTTCTGTAATTTACACMTTTTGATGCACTATAAAGCTGTACCCGAGTTCATTATATAAGCAAGAGTCTGTTGAACAGTGTGGTCACCTTGGAGTCAGACATCCCAAGCACACTAGGTTTCTATGTGCACTAACCTGTGCTGTTTTGTCAGTAGTAGGTATCATGCTGAAAAGACAATGAAGCACTATTCTTTTTAGAGCCTCAGAAGCCATTGAATTAGATGCACATTTAACACAATTGTCAATAATACAGTAACAACATTGCATTCAAGTGAACAAGGAAGCCTTTCGGATGCATCACATAGCCCATTACAACTGGGCCTCCGAGACTGACTCAGCATAGAGTCAGGGTAATCTATGAGGTTGGTGATTCCAAGTAGCAATGGGCGTCAGAACAGTTGGCTCACATAGCGCAAGCAGTCTTACGCCACATTCAGAAGCTGTAAAAATAATACTGATGCTGAATTTAAGGACAAGTTGATTGTAGAATCCCTTAGCTCACTTTTCTGCTATTATAAAGGGACATCACAGCCTGAGTTTCATATGTAGAAGAAAAACTGACTTGGATTTAAGGTGATAGAGGCTGTGAAGTACAAGACCATAGTACAGGTGCCTGTCGAGGAACTTTGTCTTTCTTCATAGTATGGTCGAAGTAAGCATTCAAAACACAGAAAGACAAGCAGAACAAACTTAGCCTTTTAATCAGGAATCCTGTTCCATGATAACAGTCTTAAACTGTTTACTGAAACGACACTTCTACTGCTGCCTGTGTCTAGTTCTCCCTTGTGGTATCAAGGCCTGTTGAGCACTGAGCTAGGCTAAAGGGAGTGAAGCTTAGTGGGGTACAGGTAGGTGCAGTGCAGGATCTTGGTCTGAGATGAGTTTGGGCAAAAACACGTACCACGGAACAGTTCAGAGAACTGGTTTGGTTTATTGAGAGGTTGGGGGAGTAAGGGGAGTATTTATGACCCTGGRGGAATGGCCAGGGTCTGGGGCRGTGATTTGTGTGGCCATGTCCCATTGGCCARGGCAGGGGTATTGAAAGACACTTCATTTGCATCCTCAAGAGCTATAGAGTGTGGAGGAGATGTTTAATGTCAAACCAAGGAGTGAAGTCTCATAATTGTCAGGGTAATAAMTTCTTACTAGTTTTGATGGTGTGAGAGCTGGCTTTATGGCACCAGGTTGGATGGAGGGAGGGAGGTAGCCAACTCTTTTTGTTCTCATTTGAGGTATCTGGGGTTGAAACTCCCTTTCCTCTTCCTCAACCCTGGGCCATTATAGTATCACAGTCTGTCCCAGAGTAACTTGGYAAGAGCTTCAGTTCTCAGGATTCTTAAAACTAAATTAAAGCTCKGCATGARCTTGGAAAGAGAAACTTARTCCATGATAGACAATCATATCCCTGGATCCGTGGGAAGCTTCCCAGTCTGTGTTTTAGTAAAACAGAATCATCTATCATMTTAAACATCTTATTSAGTTGCACTGGCTTTACGATTCTGTATGCATTTCATTTATGAATCTGCTTAAAATGCTAGTTAAAAGATTTGTAAGTATGAATATTTTATACCTAATTTTATAACCAYATGTGTTAAGTAGCAAGAGTATCTTAAGTCAATGTCATGTCCTTTGAAAATTCATTTTATTAATATACTCTTGTATGTGAGTGTTATCACTTGCTTCTTGAAGGGTTATTCCTAGATGTAAAATTTTCTGAAGGAATCATGTTTATCACTGCTAAAATAATACCAGTGCAGGAAAATAATAAATTTACAGAAGACCAAAGAATAAAACAGGATGCTAGCACGGTGGAAAATAGCAACATTCTATTTTTCCATGCTAACATACAAAAAATGTTTTGATTAAATGTWATTTGTAAATAGAAGCATGAGAAGAAATTATGATGAGGCTATGATAAAGAATGTTTTCAAATATCCAGTACTGTAGTTCACTCYCAAATGGTTATTTGGATATACTGTGAGTATATTAAAATGTTTATGTCATATTGTGGTAATGGTATACATTAAAAGTGTCTTGATAATGAAAAAAACAGACAGGCGCTTTTTAAAATTTAGGGTGAGAATAATAGAATGTAGTAAGTCAGGTAGCAAAGTACAAAGAAATAAGAATTAAAATGTTCTTGAGTCCTCATGTTCAAATCAGCACTGAGCTCTTCACAGAACTTTCTTTCAGATATTCCTGACATTCGCATAGATTTGGAGTATGTGTGTGGGGTTTTCCATTTTTTCGAAATTGTGTTCTGTTTTAATATATAGTCTTAATACATAGTTTGGGATGATCTTGAACTTGTGATCCTTCTGATTCTATTCCAGAGGTGCTGTGGTTATCCATAGATATCATCTTGTCCAGCTGCAAACGTTTATTTGAAGCCATTGTTTTAAAGCTAGGGACCACATATGTTTAGAGWGATTTCAAAGACATACCCATTCACAAAAAGCTCTTCAYATCAATCTTAAATGGAAGAGACCTGAGAGAACTCATATAGTTTGCAATTGATTTGTATAATTAAATTTAACAGTGAATAAACAGCTATAAAGGAATTAGGAATCCATTTGAATGAAGGAACCCATGTGTGCATTTCTCCCTTCTGAATTTACCTTAATGTGAGCAATCTCACATTCAACTTCARGAACACTTGAGGTTATAATGAAGTTAGAAGGGTAAAGGTGTGTTTATCTCAGGATTCTAAAGTGAACCACAGGACTTGATAGTATCTCAAATTAATTAAGAACTGTGCAAGGGGTATTCTTAATAAACCTGGCTAACTGTTAAATCAGGTTGACACCTCTGAAGATGGAAGCTGAATTGCGATTGGTTCAGAATCTTAAGATTATCTGATCTTGGTTCTCATCATGTGCCAAGTATTCTAAAACCTCATTAATTTAGACTTCTTCATTTGAATTTCATGACAATTTGAGCAAGGTGCACCATTCTACCTTACCTAGAAAGAAACATCCCCAATAGGGAAGAAATAATCTCATTAAGACCTCATGGTACCATGTCAAGTATTAAATGGAACAAACAGTTTGCAGACACGCAGCAGGAACCATGCGTGTATCCATGCCCTGACTACAGGATGAAAACTTACAACAGGATTTTAAAGTATATGCATTATACTTTCCTGTTGAAATCTTTTTAGCATGGGCTCTACTGCTATCATCTAATTATTTCTTTATCTGTTCTTCCTATCTAATCTTTCTAACTCTTAGAATTTTCTAATTTATCATTCTACTGGTCCATTATTTCATGCTAATGATATTTAATCAAGAGAAGTACATTTTGGATTTGTTAGAACAAATTCTAACCATATGAGTCATATCTCATGTTATTATGAAAGTGTAGATGGCCATTACAATATTTTCAGATCATGATTTTAAAGTAATTATCTTAGAATGTCTAAGTAAAAAAATGATTGCCAGGCGTGGTGGCACATGCCTGTAATCCCAGCACTTGGGAGGCAGAGGCAGGCGGATTTCTGAGTTTGAGGCCAGCGTCGTCTACAGAATGAGTTCCAGGATAGCCAGGGCTATACAGAGAAACCCTGTCTCGAAAAAAAAAAAATAAACGAAAACAAAAAACAAAAAAAATGATTACATATTAATGGTTTACAACAATGACTTTTGTTCTTCACTTAGAATATATTCATTAGAGATGCAGAGGCAAGTATGGCTTGAGTTATGCTGCCGAACCCCCTACAAAATACATAGGATATTCTTTCACAACAAATAATTACTCATCACCCTAAGATCCCTACAACATAGAAGCATCCAAGGCTGTGTTAATTTTAAATGACTTAACCAGTTATTAGCATAATAAAATAGTTGACAGAATAAATTTACAGTCTATGAAATTAACCAAAAGTTATCAGGTGGTGAGGACTGCAGGAAGTCATTCCAAAATTAAAATGGTTTGGTAACCTTCCAACTTGAACCATATTTTCTGAGGTGGGTTAGACCCTCATGTCGATGCTGTACAGGATGAGGACCTAAGCAAATTTGTTGAGTGGAAGCTGCTGAGAAGAAAGAGGCAGAAGGAAAACTTCTATGCTCTGTTGGGAAAGTGCAAGGCCAGGTCCATCAACACCAGGAGAAGCAAACTTGAGCAGGCATGAAGCATGCTATTTTTACATTAGTGTTGGCCGCTGATTGATGAAGCACCGCAGTGAGGAGGTATCTGCCTATTCAGTAAGCTTGTCTATTCAAAATTTAAAGCCTTACCTAGGAAAGCCACAAAGAATATACTTACACACACACACGTAATATATACATATACACATATACATATATACACATATACACACACACACACAGTGGGWGAGATAACATTGCCAGACAAGTGGATAAAGGATCACTTCCACCAAAATTAACTGGGCATATACTTAAGTATTTAATCACAGTGGTCACACTACTTTGTAATGTGGCCATACTAAGGACTAAGAACAATGCCTTCAATCCATGGTCCTTTTAAGACATAGCCTAAACCTTTCAAAACTACAACAGTAAATACTTAACTACTTAAGGTAGTGGCTACTCTAATAGCTTGTGTTCACTATGAATATGGAATCCTATCACCC
>BDUI01013206.1:26370-41381 GCA_002335545.1 Apodemus speciosus | reverse complement strand
GACACTGATCTTATCTAGGAAATAGAATGTTGTTGCTAATGACTGTACATGGTTTTATGAAAATGTATCTGGTTGTAATAACTATTGAATTATGTACCTGATCCAATCTTTGATTTAGAGGTGACTCTCAAGATATGAATCAATAATCTATACCTGTGTCATTTATTTTATAAAGTATAGATCCTTTTCTGCCTTAGTGTTCAATGCTTGTCATATACAGGGACCTCAATAAATGATTGCCAAGTGAAATAAAGAAAAGAATAAGAAAGAGGAATAAAAGGAAAGCGGGCCTGAGCAACTTTCTGGCTTAATGTTCAGTCTTCACTATTAACCAGCTTAACTCCCCTTCCCACTTAACCTTTCCTAATGGCCCCCATCTATCTCCATTTCTGGCCTTGCAAAGCTTCAAACTCATCCTCATTCATTAATGATAAGCTGAAAAGGGAGTAATAAAGAATGATGGCTGAGATATTAATCTGGCTCCAATTTGTAGACAGAACAGATTAAGTCTGTGACCAAAGACCTGTGATTCTGCTGGCTGCTAATACAGACTGCTGTGGGGAGAGTCTGTTTGCATGGTCAAGAGTGATACTGTATGAACAACTGTCAGTCCTAAATGACACCCCCAAATTATCACAATTTTGAGTCAGTTATTCAGAATTGTGTCTTAAAATACCTCACGTGCAGGAGGGGGAGTTTATTTGTACAACTCTATCATCAATCATATGCTGTATTTGTGTCGTATGACTGCATAACTATTTGGCCACAGTTTACTAACTTAAAACAAACCATAGTTCACCTTAGTTTCTGTATGTCAAGAAGTTAGGCCACAGTATAGCCAAGTTATCTTGTCAGAGTATTTTAAAAGGCTGAGAAAACATTTGAGCATTCTTTCTGAGTTTACATGATTGTTGATGGAATTGTTTGGGATTTTGGCAAGAAGCCACTCTCAAATTCAAGGGGTTGCTTTAGTTTCTCTTAATTTCTGGAACCCAGTTGGTCACTTCACTGAAGTCAGCAAGGGAAAGACATCATCTTCCCAAAACGGAAGTCAGTCTTCTGAGAATGCAGTCATGAGAATTATGCCCAACTAAGCTCATAATCTACAGGTCCTGACCACCCTTAGAGAGGACACTCTATAAGGGTCTGAAAACCAGGACAAGCATAATAAAAGCCATATTGAATCTGACCATTAAACTCTCTGGCCCCAGTTAAATTTTCTCTTTAAAACTTAGGTAAGATACACTTTCATGGAGAGCAGGCTGCAAGGATCTATATGATCCCTAACATGCAAACACTCAGATAATATGTCTGGTTGCTACAGATTGACTGTGTATTCTCAAAATGTAGAAATCTGTGCCATAATGATAACAGAAGGTGGAGCCATAGGGAAATAAGCAATATGTGTTTGTAAGGCTGCCCAGTTTACATTTTATTATGGAAGGCCAAGTAGACTAACATAATGATGAATTAGCCCTTGACCAGTGCATTGGGCTGAATAATTGCCCCAGTCCCTCAATTTCTATATTGAATTCTTATCCTCAGAGTGATGATGTTAGAAGCTAGATTCATACAGTGGTTATGAGGTCTTGTGGATGGTATTAACATTCTTATAAAAGATATCACAGAGGGTTCCCTGTCCTTTCCACCAAGTAGAGGAAACAGTGAGAAGATACCATGTATAAACCAAGAAATCATTCTCATAAGGCACAAATTCTGATATTGTTTAGACTTCCAGTCTCCTGAACAATAAACAATACATCTCTGTCACTTATGCACAAGTATTTTATTGCAGCAACACAAATGGACAAAGACATTATTTGATGAATATATTATCTCAAACTGAAAATGTCCTTCTTCTTTGCTTATTCAACACATACTTATTAAACATGTTGAATTTTTAGTTGTCAAGGGAAACTAATTTGTATATCTTAAATTGATTAAGGGACTTTTCAGGAAAGTTTTTGTTACAAATAACTATTCAAATATGCTAATAGATGTCTTTGGGATAATGACTACACTAATAAATATTTGGAGCATAGATATGACAGGAAAAAAGAATGTTTGGACTGGCAAGGCTGTAGCACGGTTAACTACAGCTGCTACCTGTTGCTCTTCTGGAGGCAGGCCACGCTGGAGAAATCCTGCAGAAAACACACTTCAAGAGTAGGCCCAGAAGCTCAGAACACCCAAGAAATTGACACATCAAATGATACCCAAGAAGAAGTAAGGAGAGAGCTCTGGTCATGGAAAGGCTCAATGCAGCAGTGTAGGGGAATACCAGGATTGGGAAGCGGGAAGGGGTTGATTGGGGAACAGGGGGATGGAAGAGGGCTTATGGGACTTTCAGGGAGGGTGGATCCAGGAAAGGGGAAATCATTTGAAATGTAAATAAAGAATATATTTAATAAAAAATAAATTTAAAAAATGAGTAGACACTTCATAAGAAAATAAACATGTATCAGATCTTGCTTTAGACAGACTGAGAAACACAGAAAATAATAACTGAGAATTACTCAATTCTCTCATAATTTGTGATTTGAGAGTAATCCCCCCCCCCCCCCAAAAAAAAACACTCCAGCCACATTTTTCTCTTTTTTTAATTAGATATTTGCTTTATTTTCATTTCAAATGGTATCCCATTTCTGCATTACCCCTCTGAAAATCCCCTATCCCATCACCCCTCCCCCTGCTTACCCCCCCCCCCAATTTCCTGACTTGCATTCTGCTATTCTGGGGAATTGAGCCTTCACAGGACCAATGGCCTCTCCTCTCACTGACGTCCGACAAGGCCATCTTCTGCTACATATGTAGCTGGAGCTGTGGGTCCTTCCACGTGTACTTTTTGGTTGGTGCTTTAGCCACTGGGAGCTCTGGGGTACTGGTTGGTACATATTATTGTTCCACCTGCAGATCTGCAAAACCTCTTCAGCTCCTTGGGTCCTTTCTTCCCACCCTGTTCTTCTATCCACACACTCTCCCACCCAATTCCCTCCCTCATCTATTTCACTCTCCCTTCTAAGTAAAATTCAAGCCTTTTCTCTTGAGCCCTCCTGACTACTTAGTTTCTTTAGGTCTCTGGATTTTAGGATAGTTATCCTGTACTTTATAGCTAATATCCACTTATAAACAAGTACTTTACCATGTTTGTCTTTCTGTGTCTGGATTAACTCACTCAGGATGATCTTTTCTAGTTCTATCCATTTGCCTTCAAATTTTATAACATTTTCAATAGCTAAATAGTACTGCATTATATAAATGTACCACATTTTCTGTATCCATGTCCTCTGTTGAGGGACATCTGGGTTGTCTCCAGTTTCTGGCTATTATTAATAAAGTTGCTATATACTATATACTTGAACACTGTGAATAATTGCTGGACATTGACTTCGTTGTTTTTCCACCTTTCAGATTTGTAAGTGGCATTCCCTGAATATAACTTACTGATATTTTTTAAAGCTAGTTATCAATTAAAAAAAAAAAAAAAACGATGCTTTACTTTGACCCTACTTTTTCTGAGGATTTACTTAAAATCATACATTGACGTTATTCACCATTCCCTACTATTATTGACAAACTTATTGTCCTAGTTATTTTATTCTTTGGTATGACAAATTACCTCAATAAACACCTTAAGGATGAAAGAGTTTATTCTGGCTTATAGTTCTAATGTAAAACAGTCCATTAAGGTAGGGAAGTCATAGCAGCAGAAACATGTGACTATTCATTGTCAAGAAGTAAGTAATAACAGGATGTGGGGCCAGTTTATAAACCCTCAAGGCCCATCCTCAGTTACATACTTTCTAAAAGTTCCATAACGTTCCTAAACAGAAACACCAACAAGGAGTCAAGTGTTCAAACACAAGTGTCTATGTATGACATTTCACATTCAAACCATAACACTTACCTTGAAATTCTTCTATAGATATGTTAATCAAGTAGATTAGATGATTATATATTCTTTTCTTGAAGAGAACTCTGTAAGCATTAGCAATTAAAAATATGCCCACATAATAATGCATGCCAAAATGCAATACAGTAAATATTTGATAAATATTGACCAAATCAGTAACAGTATAGTACCTATGATTGTTATCTTGATTGTCAACTTGAAAGTACTTAGAACAACCTAAAAAATACATCACCATGGTCCTTGGCTGAATTAAGGGAAGAAAGCAGGTGGAACGCCAGCATTCATTACACTCCTTCCTGACTGTGGATGCAGTGTGGCCAGCTGCCTCAAGCTCTAGCAGCCATGCCTTACTCACCATGATGGACTGTTCCCTCAAACACTAAATAAAAATAAAACCATGGTCCTTAAGTTGCTTCATATTAGGTAGTTGGTACAGGACTATATTAACAAATAACTGGTTGTGATAATTCTATTAAAGTAAGGTTTTCATGGTTGTAAAAAATGTAATGCAACACTTTCTCCCAATTCAGTAGTAATCAGGCCCCACCCTGCTTAGCTATCAAAATCAGAATAGATTGGGTGCATTTGGGGATAGTATAGCCACCAGCATATTTGATACACAAAATACATTGCATAAAGTATGGAAATACCACAGTGAACCCCATTATCATTTATAATTAAAATAATCTAACAAAAAACTTAAACACAATATCTGATAAACAGTTACTCTTGATTTTATCTTTATCATTTGGCCATATTTATATTCTCAGAATCACAAGTTGGAGAAGATAGATAGAAGATGCAATTTTATTTTCCAATCTCATCCTATCTCTCTAAATTATTCTTGAAAATTATCTTGTTCCATTCCTGGCTCATACTTTTTTATATTCTGCATTATTAAAGTGTACCAACTGACAATTCCAAAAGGGAAACATTTAAGAGAGTTGGAGTGAATATATACAGTGCTATTATTATTAAGGAGCAAATACACATAGAGAATATTTCAATGACCAGTAATGTTTTAAATAAGAAATAATACATGCTACTGTGAAGAGGGATGACTCCTCTACCTAGCATGCCACTTACAAAGGATTTTATAAAGCAAAATCCGATCTAAACCAGAAGGTATCTTGAGTTCCAGCATAGGTACAGCACTCTATGTAAATGAAATGGGCATGCAAAGGCCCTTTAGCACAAATGTGTTTGCTGTGTTAAAGTGTCATACAGGAAAGTCTAATAAGCAAATGGTTAGTCATTGGCTGTGCATACTCTGGAAATCAAAGAAAAATCACATAGAATTTTTCACATGTTAGTCAGTATTTAGTGTATATTTGGGGTTCATTATGTTGATCAAAATGGTGCTTTTGCAGGTGATGTATTGAAAATGATCCTGGGTTTGGCAGGCCTAAATCAAAATTATGAGTGTGTCCATCTTACTTTTCAGTGTGATGACAAAAATGACTTAAAATGAAGGGCATAAAAAACTTGAAAGGAAGAGGTATGTGTTTTGGTTTGTGGTTTCCAATGTCTCAATCCATTTGCAAATGACTCCACTGCAATGAGCCCAATGTGCAAGAGAACCCAATGATGAAGAGTAGGTGGTAAAGGCAGAATGATGTGAGAAAGAATAATGGGATGGAAGCAAGATGAAGTTAAATCCCCAAGAATTTAGATGGTGAAGAATGGTTAAGGTGGAGCCTCATGATATAAACACTCCCTCAAAATATGATCTGACAAATGAAGCCTTGAACATAGAATACTTTGAGTGATATTTCTGATTCAAATGATTAAAAACATAGTAGCAAAGTTTATACCAATGACTTAACCTTTCCACTTTATGCTCCATATTGCTCTCTGTATGTACTGTATCATTCAAGAGGCCTTTCATTCTTCATATGGAATGACCTTCCTGCTTGGGATAGCCCTATACAAACAGCATTGCTATTCAATAATTAATCTACTATGTATAAAAGCTTTGCTGTGAGTCATTGCCTGATACATAGCACATGTATCAGGTTACAGATAAACATCTTCATCTTACCACACATTTGTCCTTTAAAGGGAAATTCCAGGATATACATGTATCAACTATATAATATATTTAGGCTTTACAGCCACAATTTAGACAGCATAGCTCCTACCCACTGTATGACCCAGACATCCTAATCAGCATACATCCATAGGATACTAATGGATGTCCATTAAAAACAGTAGAAGTGGCTAGAGAGATAGCACAGTAGGTAATTTGCTTACTGCACAAGCAAGAGGAGCTGGGTTCAGATGCCCAGCAGCCCTGCTAAAAAGCCAGGTGTATTGGTAAGCACATATGATCCTAGGATTGGGGTAGTAGAGATAGATTCCAGGAGCTCAAAAAGCTCAGCTCTAGGTTCAGTATGAGACCCCATCTCAGAAAATAAGGTAAGTGGGGCTGGAGAAATGGTTCAGCAGTTAAGAGCACACAGTGCTCTTTGTTAGATGATCAGAGTTTAAGCACCTGCATTCAGTGGCTCACAATTACTTGTTACTCCAACTCCAGGATATGTGATCTAAACACTTCTCTAGGCCTCCATATGCACTTGTATTCACACACAAACAAACACACACACACACACACACACACACACACACACACATGCTCACAAGAGAACAATAACTCAGAAAAGTGAGAATGGTTTCTCATTAACATCCATTCTATTCTTGAAATTGCACAAGACCTAAATTTACATACGTATTGTTTCTGTAATTTTTAACCACTTCCCACACTAGATGTCACTGTGTAGCTCATTATTAAGTAGGCTAAGAAAAACCTCAAAGAAATGAAAGCTATAAAAAAATCCACAAGCCATTCTCACATGGCATCACCGAGAGCAAGCACTCAGCTTACCCTTCTGACAGAAACAGGAGATAACTCACAATATGCACTCTACAGAAGGTGAGCCTGCCCTCATGGAATGACACAAAGACTTAACAACACCTCAAAATATGTTTTTCTGTCTTTTCTCCATTTGCATACCTGTCAACCTGATAAAAAGTGAGAATTTGGGAAATGCAAATAGCTTACTCATGAAATTTAATGAAGTGCGCATATGCTCTAGTTTTGAAGTCTTGCAAAAATATAACATTCTCTTGAAGCTTTAAAAAACCTGACTATCATGAAAACAATGGAGATTGGAATAGAATAAGGGCACCTCCCACATTCTTTGTCTCTTCTTCTTGTCAGGGTAATTTTTTTTGTACATAATCCTTAAAGCTAGATATATTTTTAATCAGGAATGTGTTTGTTTTTCTTTCCTTAGAATGACTTGAAAAGATTTTTTTTWAAAGACTTGGTCTTATTATGTAGCTCTGGATAGCCTGGAACCAGCTATATAGACCAAGCTGACTTTGAACTCCCAGAAATCTATTTGCATATTCCTCCAAAGTAATATATTTAAAAAGGGACACACTGCCTATCCTGACTGAGGAGAATTTTAAAACCAGGAAAATTCAATCTTGTAGCCATGAAATGCCCCCAAAATTAGCTAGCTTGCATTATCAGAGCCCAGAGCCCCACTGAAGAAGTACCTAGTACACACAAAGAACCCTCATTTCTTATATTTAGGAACCAGGACAACACAAAGCATACTTAGCTTACAAGGCATTTAAATTCCATCAAGGTGATGTGTATACAATCATTGCTGGATGGTGCTAAAGAAAAATATTTTTTCAGAGATAGAGTCATTTGTCATGTCCAAAGTTGTAGCAAGGATAACCACAAACATAATTTGAATTGAATGGTATCTCAAGGTGCTAAGAAATACTCAGACTCTCTTCAAAGTTAAATATGGTAGCAATCCAGTGATGATAATATTTACTGAGAGGGTTACATTTTTCTTTTAAAACAGAAAAGAGTTAACAATCCATTGTATGTTCATGAGGGGATGTGTTAGATATGGAACTCAGAGCTCATATGTGTTTGGCAAGTGCTCTACCAAAGAGCTACTACATTCCTATCCTCTACTTCATTGATCTACAAGGCAATGTTCTTAGGTGATCTAAAATAAAGCTAGAAATAAAATCACATTTGTATTAATTAGACTTTATGCTGCTATAACCAAATTCTTGAGAAAAGAAACTTAATGAAATGATAATTTATTTTTTTATTAAACTCTCGGAGGATTCAGTCTATAGATACTTGGGTTTTCTTTTGTTTCTATGTTGAGTATCATAGCCATGAAAGAGGGTAGCAAAGATTCCTAGTGGACAAAAAACAAAAAGGAAGAACATGCCAAGGGGCAAGACATAGCCTCAGTGGCCTACTTCCAACAGTGAGGTTTCAGGTGCAAAAATTCCAGAATCTCCCAAAATGACACCAACAGCTAGTAGCCAACTGTTCAACATATGAGTCTATTGGAGTCTTTTTATGTTCTAATATAACAATCATCTTTGTCCAATGGAGGGCAAATTAACCATTGTTCTATTACTATTAGGAAGAGATCATAAAGATAGAATGACAGTAATGGGGTTGATTGTTTTGATGACAATGATGAGGATGATGGCAGTCATCATGATGATGATAATAATGACAATGATAATAAATAAGGTACCAATCTTAATCTTCATTCCTTCACTTTGGGGAATGTGTTTTCATCTGTATGTTATAGACAAGGAGATTTGAGTTCATTTTTGTTGTATTTTTCTTTTGCAAGGTGATGGAATCTGGCTCTGAGACTGTTTTCCTCTAAAATAACTAATGGGATGCTTTTCCCCAAACTCTTCATTCTGTCTAAGGGATCAGGCAGATTTCAATCAATACCAAGGTCCTACTCAAGACCTGCTATCTTTATGATCCATTTTTCTGTGTACATACTCTAATTATTACCCAAGAATCATCYTAATTATAGATACCTAACCTTTAGCTTTCATCTTAATTTTCTTTTTTTCTTAAGATTCTGGTTAAGAAGAACTTCTAGAAAGGAAAACAATTCACATTGAATACTAATTTCTGCAGAATTTCTAAGCAGATAGAATGCAATAAAAATAATGCATGAGTATTTCTTCCTCCACAAAAAAATGAGGAGAGGTGCTTTTTCAAAAAAAAAAAAATAACTGGATTTAAGGAGTGGGAAAGAATGCTGCTACATATGGTTTCTAGGGTGGTGGGTCACAGATAAATAACCATTACTTCTGACTGTAATTAGCAGTGAATAGATGGAGATACCAGAATTCTATACTCACTGCATCTCTATGTTGATTTCCTGCCTCCTGCTGGTCTCTACCAGAAGCTGACATCTGACTGGTTAAAACAGCACCAAGACATCAATAAAGCTCCTTTCTCACCCACTCTCATTTTTCTCCTGTCTTTAAAACTGCACATCCCCACTTCCATGATCCTCCCCCTTAAATCTTTCTTCTTTGTATGCAACTTTTAGCTGCATCGCACTGAGCCTAAGTCTTAAAATAGAAAATGTACAAATACAGAATTTGGCAGTTCTTTCTTAGCACTGTGATTTGGTTCCCAAGGCTATGTTCTTATTGCAGAACCCTCTGTTTGCCACTGGCATTCAAATATGGCTATGGCTCTGATAGTTTCCTTGCCTTTCTTCTGTGAGAAAGCAGACTTTCACCTACTCCCTCAACTTTATCAAGTTGTAGGGACCCCCTGAGTAAGCTATAGAAAAAGATTACCTTTTTTGTAGAAGGAGAAACAAATGAGGAAAAGAGTAATTTTATAATATCTCTTGTTCTATGACACACCTAACTGCCAGGCATTATTGCTGTGTCAGAAGGAAAATAAACTCAATGCCCTGAGGCAACTTGTGGTCTGAATCAGCACTTTGAAAATGCAATGAAACATTCAAAATCACTGCTGAAGTCCAAGATGCAGATTCTCCAAACCCATTCATTCCCAAAATGTTGTGATGGGACTGATATTTTGAAATGCCAACAAGTTTTCCTGGGGGTACTGATGTTGCTTGTCTAACAGTGGACATACAATGTAAACCCACTTGTCAAAATACCTAAAGAAAGCATGGTGGTAGCATTCTGTGAATGGAGCAATCAGGTACCTCCAGGCAACAAACATAGGGACAATATGTGCTCATAGATAGCATGAGGTATGAATTTTATTGGGAGACTATAGGATGAAGCAATGATTTGGGCAGCAGTCAAAGCCAGAACTTAGGGTGGAAAGTAAAAAGAAGAAATCAATACTTATTTAAGGTGGTTCAATCTAGGTCTGAAACAGAGGTTCAAGCTAAGGAAGAGATGGAAAAGGGAGGAATGAGGATTGACAGCTTATCGAGAGTAGCCTAAGAGTTTTGCATGAAGCCTGAGAAAATGCCTGTACTTTGTAAGAGTTATATACAATCTGAGGCACCTTGGTACTAAAAAGAGCCACAGGGCACTGGATACAGCTGATAGGAACTAGATGCAGCATAAGCCATACTCGTGCTACTATGTACCTGAATCCTAAAGGTAAGGACTGTAGCTGATACCTTCCCTTTCACAGATCCACATTTCATGTCTGAAAGCCAAAGTTGTCCACATCCAAAATGCTTCTTGATACGTCACTGAAATTAAGAATGATGTGACTTTATTAGAAGCCATGGAAAGTATATTTCTTCTATAATGCCAGACCCTAGGGTTTCTGGAAGCTCAATAGAAGTAGATCAACAGCTGCCAATACTATTCTTCAGTATAGCAGTGCAGGCATGTCTCATTCTAAAAAGAATGAGTTGCCACAATAGGAATACATTTTTAAAGAATGTATTAGTTCATCCATTAACAATTTCACACTTGTATATAATGCATTTTGGTCATTTGACATTCTGTTACTTCTTCCAACCTCTTCTAACTCTTGCTAAACACTTTCTTCTTCCCAAGAAGTTCCTTCCTACATTTATGTATGTGTGTGTATGTGTGTGTGTGTGTGTGTGTGTGTGTGTGTCCCCTAATGGTGTTGTATATACTAGTGCATGGATAACTAACCAGTGGCTGTACTACTAAAGAAAATGTTTCCTACTCCCCAAGTAACAAATATCTAGGTCTTCTACCCTCTCTCCTTCATTCATAATGGAATTTCAGCAAGTTCCTCCTTGTCTTGGTGCTAGTAGTTACAAAGCAATGAGAATGGTGAATCCAGAAGATATTTTACAGAGCTCCTCTGAATCTTCTAGCTCTTACATTTGTGCCACTCCATCTTCAGCTGGGAACACAAATACCTTAAGGGTAGGTATTTGTGACTATAGAAAGTGAAAGCCCACATCCTGCCCTTACCTATAGAACCGAGTACAGTGAGAAGTCATGCTATTCTGCATGTCAGCATGAAAACAACCTTACTGTACAGGTCAGGGCTGAGGCATTAGGAATGATTCAGACAAGTGGTAGAAATGGAAGAATTCACTGCTCTTTCCAGAGAAGAACAGAGATTATCCCTCAGCTCACACGAGTGGCATAAAAGGAGGTGCTGACAAATGGCAGTGCACCCACAATTAGGTAGGGATAAGAGGAGGCAGTCAGACTTGTAGAAGTTTAATACAGCACATACAATGTATTCATGAGTTACAATCAATTCACCCCTTTAGAGCAAATTTATCCAGGATATGATTGAGGGTACAATTATAGTCTTAGATGCATACAGTTTAGGCATTGAAGAAGGCATATCTAGAGTTATAGATGGCTTTGTTTACATGGGATAACTATAATTGCAAACATATCCATGGATATATGCATAGATTTAGGTACATATGTAGAAGTCAGCCCCAAACATATTATTAACTAGCAATGGATTTATACTATGGGTATATACTATGCTCGGCATATGTGTTTCTTCCCAACATTGCTATTTGGAAATCCTCATTCATCTCCAAGTTGATGGTATTAAGAGTTAAGGACTTTTGGAACTCTTGATGTTATTAATGGAAAGTTTAATAAATGACAGTACTGTCCTTTTCAAGGGTACCTCAGACAGATCCTGGATCATTCCACCAACTGAGAACATAGCAAGAAGGTGCTATCTATAAAACAGTATCTCTTACTAGACATCAAATCTGCCACCTTGGAGTTATAGTCACAAGAAATATGAACAATCAATGTTTTGTCATTGTTATTCCCTACTCTATGATATCTTATAATAGGAGGCAAATGAGTTGGTCTTAAATTGATAATGTCAAACCTATCCAGATTAAAAACACAAACATTTGTATGATTTAGKTCTTGTCTTTACAGTCCAGCTTTTCTAGGTATTCCCAGGTCATCATACGGAAACTGTGACCTACATCTGTTGTGTCTTTTCCTGGGGAGATACAAGAAAACATCTAGTTACTCCAGATACAGTATACTAACATAAACAATTCCACCAACAGTTCAACTTGGTATATCAATGAATTTACTTGGGTAACTAGCAGGAGCATTTGGTGAGAGGTTACACAGAAGCACAACTAGTGAAAGATAGCTGCATCACTGAAAACCCACCCCAGGATTGATGAAAACTCACAAAGCAGAATCTTTGGAACCACTACATAATCAGATACAGTGTAGATCATCAGACTCTCACTTCACTCCAGCAACTGTTACTGCTTGTATAGCATTGGGGATGGTCCTTATTAATCTTATTTATATGCATGAGCTTCCTGAGACTTATGAGTCATTCACTTTCTGCATCTTAAGAGCTCAAGGATGTCAGTGTTTCAGTCCCTAACATATTGCTATACAAGGTTTTCAGGCAGTGCTGAAAAACCCTAAACATCAATACCACTGTCTTAACTACCAAATATGCTCTTATTTTTTACAGATAGTAAATAAGTATTTACATTAAAGGGCAACTTGACCCAGACATTGAGTTCATGGTCCCAATTCTACCAGTGATAACTGTGCACAATCTCCATGTTATGCGAAATTTTTATCCTGTGCAGTTCTCTAGAACTATGTAAATAAGAGTCGTTTTAAAACCTATTAAAAATCAGGCAGCCATGGCAACCACCTGTCATCATACAAGATGCTTATATAGTTCCTGGGCAAAGAGCTCTTCAATTCTCTTGGCTTGTTAAATGATTCCATTATGGTCTGCCATGTTTACTCACTGTTCATTTTACAACTGAAGTTCGAAATTTCCTGCTGTGTTTTGTGTGTGTGTGTGGGTATGTGTGTGTGTATGTTCAAATACATAAATATGATAAATGAATAGTTCTATAAAATAAAAGCTATGGCTGTGTATTTGCTTCATATCATTGATATCAGAAAATAGAGTTAGGATGATATGTGAACTACAAATCTAAAAAATGTAATCAACACTAGTCTTATTGTAACTTATGCCATGCTTGGTTGATATTCCTTGGAAGACTGCTCTTTTCTGAAGGGGAACAGAGGAGGCATGGGTCTGGAGAAGAGGGTATTTAGAGGTGGACTGGGAAAAGTGGAACAAGGGGAAATGTGGTTAGGTTGTAATATATGAGAGAAGAATAAATATTTAAATAGAAAATACAAAGAAAAACAACCCAAATTTCTAGAAGATGGGATAAAATCTGTCCTCTATATTTTSCATAAGTAAATAGAACTGAATATGTAGACTCCTACTTAAAACATGAAGTGTTTCATTATACTGTATTTACCTAATTAATTCCAATAAAATTCAATTATTATTTCATTTGTTTTAACACTTGTATATTTGCTGTGGTTTAAATGTGTTCCTTAAATGTGATGTATTGAAATTTAATTGTCATACATGATACTAAGAGGTGACTTAGTCACAAAAGGTTATAATGTAGTAGCATATGGCTGCTGTTTTGTCTTCTGCCCCCTGTAGTATGAAGTTCCAGATTCATTCCCCTTATGAAGGGTCAGAATCATCATAGAGATAAAAAGATCCAGACTTTAGTAAGCTCTGAACATATAAACACTTTGGTTTTAGATTTCTCTGCCTCCAGAAATGTAACAAGTATCTTTTCCCTTTTTATGAACTATCTAATATCAGACATTTTGTTATAGCAGCAAACTGATGTACTGGAAAAATATGGAATTATGCTACACATTACCATTCATATTGATTTCCCTTAATACTGTGCAGACAAGCATTAAGGAAGTCTCTTGAGATTTCCTGATAGGATTCTGTTCATCAATGATGCCTTGAAGCCCTTCTTTCCTTTACAACAGTCACAGCATGACAATTTAGTCCAGCAGAGCAAGTGAGAAACAGGCCTAAAGTAAAGAGAAAAATGGAATACAGTCATTTGAAAATACAAGCCATCAGTTTTTGATGTATTATTTGGAAGAAGCAAATTTCTGGGCACATGCAATAATTGAAGGATGAGAATTACACAAATGTATAAATTCAGGAAGAAGGCCTGAAGATTTCCCTTAAACATTAGGCAGACTTCTTGTTGGATGCAGACTCCTGACCACTCCTTCTACTATTTTCTTTTACAAACTATACTTATTAATCTGTCTCTGCACTTTGAGATATACACCTTCTCAAGGAGATAGGGTTCCTACAAGTACCAAAAATGGATGACCTTATCATGTTTTATAGTACTTACAATGTCCTAATGCATCAATAGTTTTCTACTAATGCACAACTGTATTTAAATCCTCCCCAACTTTGTTACTAGAAAACTGGTTTCATTACACCCTACTGCAATACCCTTATTATAACAGTCTTAGAGTCTCAAATAAGATCTTCTTTGATGATAATGATAATAGATGCATGCATGTGTTTGCATACTTACATGAGAGCATGCAAACATGAACACACTGAAGATCAAGTCAAGGGCCTTGCCTAAGCAAATAATCTACATAGCACTGAAGTATATTGTCAGCATCTTCTCTTCTGTTTTTAATAAGCTTCCAGTACAAACTAATTTTTGCAGTGTCAAGAACTGGAGTTCATGGCTGCACTAGCGAACACAGTGGTGTGGGGGGGGGGAAGTTTCACAGGCCTCCCCCAACCCTAGATGAAGAATTGCAGATTGCTGAGAGAGAGAGAAATTATTTTCACCAGGGACAAGCCTGCCTTCTAGACTATCCAATCCCAGGTGATAAGCCCCTAAACACATATGAGCAATACTAAATGGACTCAATAGATTGTGTGTGTGTGTATGTGTGTGTGTGTGTGTGTGTGTGT
>BDUI01013206.1:0-11218 GCA_002335545.1 Apodemus speciosus | reverse complement strand
ATAAATGATGGCTTCAGCAATAGGACCTTGCCCTCAGTTTTTGAAGACCAACAAAATAGCACAAGAAATAGTCTTAGATGTTTAGGGATTTCCATGGGACCCCTTTGCCTAATGACTTAACTAGACGTAACCCATTTCTGGCTGAGGAGGATTTACCTGGGAACATAAGATATCTAGTTAGAGGATATTGTCGCCCGTTATTTGGTAACTCAATTTAGCCTTTGTATATGCATTTATTTTAGGAACTTTCTTTAAAGCAGGTTTCCCTATGGACCTTCCCTGATGAGTAAAGATTTTAAATATTTCTTTAATTGTTTCTCGACCATTAATGTTTTGTATTTTAAGAATTCTGCTAACTTTTCTACCCCGTTATTAAAATTGAGTTATTTATTTTCTTGGTATTCAGTTCTTTATGTATTTTAGATTCTACACTTCTATCAGGTATGTAATTGGTAAAAATATTTTCCCATTATGTAGCTTGCCAGTTTGTCTAAATGATGGTGTCCTTTGCCATACAGAAGCTTTTCTGATTCATCAGGTCCCATTTATTAATAGTCATTTGAATGCCTGTGTTATCAGTGTCCTGTTCAGAAAGCCTTGCTTTTCTCCAGTATGTGGGGTTTTTTATTTCTTTATCAAAAATCAGATGTCATAGGTATTTGGGACTTACATATGGGTCTTCAATTAGATTTCATTAATCAACATGTCTCTTTTTATGTTAAACCCATGATATTTTTATTACTATAGCTTTGTAATACAACTTGAAATAGAGTCAGCCATTCTTTTATTACTCAGCATTATTTTTTCCTATTCTCAGGTGTTTTTGTTTCCAATATGAAGCTGAAAATGGTCCTTTCAATCTCTGAGAAGAAACGTGTGGAATTTTGATGGGGATTGTACTGAATCTATAGATTGTTTTTGGTAGAATAGCCATTTTCACAGTATTACTGATCCATGAGCATGGGTAATCTTTCCTATCTTCTGATGTCTTCTTCCATTTCTTTCTGCAATGTCTTAAAGTTTTTATCATACAATCTTTTTACTTACTTGATTAGAGCCATCCCAAAKATATCTTTTATGCTATTGCAAAAGGTCCCGTTTCCCTGATTTTTTTTTCCTCAGTCTGTTTGCTATTTGTATGTAAGAAAACTCCTGATTTGGGGACATTAATTTTGTATTCTTCTGCTTTTGTAAGTGTTTGCCAGCTATATTTCTTGGTAGAGTTCCTAGAGTCTTTTATTATAAAATCTTATAAACTTCAAATAAAGATACATTGACTTCTTTCTTTCCATTTTGTATCCTCTTGTTCTCTTTCAGTTGTCTTATTATTCTAGCTAAACTTCAAGTACTATACTGAATAGATATGGAGAGAGTGAACAACCTTGTTGTGTTCTTTATTTTGCTTTGAGTTTCTCTCCATTTCATTTGACAATGGGTGTGGCCTTGCTATTGGTTGTTATATTGAGGTATGTTACCTATATCTTTAATAAATAGGGTTTTTTAATATGTGAAGTTAAATGGCATAATGTGCAGAGATCTCAATAATGAGCTTACAAAACCATAAAGAGCTCTGAACTTTTGTTTTATTTGTCTCATTAGAGCTGCAGTCTAACTTATTCTGAAGCAATGTTGCTTCTCTGCTTTATTTCTGTTCATGATAATTAAGTCAACCCATTAGGATAACTGCCTGGCTCAGGGATAACAGTCTACATGGCTAAGCCCACTAGCCACTAAGATATTCAGCAAGTACCTGCGTAAACACACCTTCGAATTGTCAATTCCTTTTATATCACCTAAAACTCTTTAGAGACATTTTAAGTGAACCAGTATAGGTCACAAAGCCATGCTGTCATATTCTTTAAATAAACTCTGTAAATATGGCTTATTTAATATTGGACTCTGCACTTGCAGATGCATTCATATCCATTTTAATTACTCTGAACTGAACATGAACAGTAAAGTTCATATCTACCATCTTTATGGCCCTTAACTGAGCATATCCAGTAGTGTTAACCTTCACCATCTTTATGACCCTGAACTGAGTATGCCTAATAATATTTACCTCCACTATCTTTATAATCCTGAATTGAGCATACCCAGAAAATTTCAAGCTATTACCTAAACTTACTGAACACACACTTGGTGACCCTAATATGAACATGCTGAGAAGTATGTCTACCATATTTTGTACATTTTTGTCAACATCTAGTATGTTGGGGTCCCAAGGGTAGAGCCACATTAACCAGGACATGGGGATTACATAGCCAAGTCAACCAATGCACAGTTTATTCAAAGGTTTCATCCTCTTTTTAAGACAAAGCAGAATAAGGATTTCCCAGAGTTTCTAGTTCTCACCAGCTGCTGTTCCCATAGCAATAGCTTATCTTGGTTCAAAGTGACACAAACCTCCTTGCAAACTGAGAAATCTATCAGGAGGCCAACTCTTAGATATGTTGCTTCTTATAATTAAAAACAAAGTAACTTTCTCATGAGAAAAGGATCATGAAGGCCACTTCCTCAGACATGCAGCTTACTTGGCAGAACACCAGGATTCTCTGCTTGAGAAGGTATGCCTTATCAGTGTCTCAGTATGCTGAGAGTCAGACAAAGATCCCATGTTGCCTTGAAACTAGCAAGTTAAGAACAGTCACCTCACACCAGTTCTCTATAAACTTTGACTTTCTGAGAAATAAATGTCTTACACTGAGCATCATCAGGAATATGGCCTGCCTGGAAAATGCTTCCTTTTGTGAATCTACCAGGGATTTTCCAATAAAATTCACCTTTCTTACTTCGTGAGAGAGTTCTGCTTGGAATAGTTACAGTAGTGTAGGTACTGTAAGGTGTGCATCTGTCTCTACTCTTTCATTTCCTTGTTGCTCTCCTTAGTCTTAGACTCCCCAAGATTTGACATCGTTATATTCAAATACCTGAATACAGACAGAAAATGAACTATCTCACAAAAGAAAGGATGGACACTCAAAATTAGAGGTGTCGGGTTTCCTGTTGTTCTTGTAATAGCCTTCTGACAAGACTGAGGCAAAATCATATATGTTAGAAAAGACAATGAACAAATTTCAGTCATGTTTTGTAGTGTTTGAAAAAATGTATTCAATAAGTATCTGCTGAGTCACTGAGTGCATAATGATGAGGAATTAAGGAAATAAAGTCTACATTTTTGCCTTGAGCTAAAATATATTGGGGGGGTGAACATATTAATGACAAAAGCAAATTCATTGGGAAAGCTATAGCTATATTTTGAACTGGTTAAATACAAATAATTTGGTGGCTTGTACTATATCAGGTTTCATTTTTAATTAAGGTGGTTATTTTTAACCTATTAATGACTAGAATATTTAATGTGACTTTAATGTAAATAGTGTTTTGGATTTCACAAACGTCCAAATAAATTTAGAATACATTTCCAAACAACAGTATCAGTTCCCAGGATTATGGTAGCCCTCACAGAAATGAATATAAAGACCATCCTTGATTTTGGGTGGGATTATATCCCAGTTAACTTGTCATGTGTTAGACATTCATCAAATCCTACCTGCCTGGCACTCTGGCTTAGCAACACAAACTTAGCAAGAGTGTGGATTCTTTAGTCCTGCAATGAATTGCAAATCATTAACACTAATCTTTTCAAAGCATTGTTTTTAGACGGGGTCTAGTTGAATTGTAAATCATTATCCAACCCTGGCTATTGTCCACCTATAATTCTGTCCCAGGAAAAGATCAAAACTCCAAGTACGAGTTCTGCTGAATGTACAAGCTTCCAAAAAATGGAAGCTTGAAGATATTGTTCAGTACCTAATAGTGCTTGCTGTTCTTCCAGGGGGACATGAATTCCATTCCAGACACATATCAGGTAGCTAACACCTACCTATAACTCAAGCTCCAGGGGATTCAGTGCTTTTTTTTTTCTGTTGGCACATTCACTCACATGTACATACCCTCACATAGACCACATAATTTAAAATCATTTTTTTTAAATAAATCAAAGGACATTTATCTCAGGATATCATTCTTGTAGGTAAAAACCTGTTTGGCTGTTAGAAGTTGCTCAATCAACTACAGTATCTTGAGTCAAATACAAATGTCTGGGCTGCAGCTTTCCCCTCTGTGTATTAAATCTATCCTGTCCTCTTTCTTTATATCCATTAACATCCAAAGATCCTTACAAATGCCAGATTGGCTCTTCTCCATGGAAGATTCAATTTGATCACAGTTTTTGAAGAAGAAGGAATAAGAATTAATTTGTTCAACTTAGCTGAAGCCAAAATATAGCACCATGCAGCAATTGGATAGCTTTTCAAAATAAAAGCACTTAATTCTCCACTCTCAAATGGCCATGTTCCCCAAGATGACTTCTAGATAACTCAACATTTATGAAGGTGTCATGTCCACTACTCATCTGGAGACACCTGAGTGTACCTTCTCACTAGCTCCTGTTGACTTAGACCACTCTCATCCATGTTGTAGCTAAGGGTCTCCAGCCTCAGCTTCAATGAAGAAACTTTTAAAAGCAAGCAGAATTTATGGTGGCTCATCTTAGCAATTCTGTATTTTTTAAGGAACTTCCTCCTTTGATTTTGAATTCAAATATGTTTTATTACTTTAGCTAATAGTGTGGCTAAAAAGAAACAAGAACTAAAAGGCAACTTGAAAATTTCTAAAGAATTCATGGATTTTGTGTTGATTGTAGTAGTAAGGTTGTGTGCCTGTCAGTGAGTGCCAGAGGGAGCACAATGTGAGTTCTCAGGATCCAAACTCAGGTTTGTAGAACAAGCACTATAACCACTAAGACAACATCCTAGCCCTTGAACATTTTCCTAGTTAGTTGGTCATATTGAAACTGCATAGGTAGCCATGATTTCTACAAATTAATTAGTTAATTAATAGAGTTCCTGAAGTGAAAGAAATATACATCCATGGAACTAGGGATGGTAATGTATACCCATGATTCTAACACTTGAGAGACTGAGGGAGGATTGTGAGATTCAGGCCATTCCAGCCTACTTGGTGAGTTCCAGTTCAGCCTGCATTTTCTAGAAGGATATGTCCTAAAATCATATTTAGAAAATTGACTAAGAACACTGCTCAGCAGCATACCTGGCACACAAGGTACTAGATTGGATCCTCAGCAAATTAATGTACTTTTTATCATTTGAGGTAAGAGAAATATTACAAAGAACATTATCAATTGGGAATCTGAAAAGGAAAAGCAGGCTTCCTTCAGACTATCTTACACAAAAGAAATAACCACTGATTAATAGGTTTAGTCTTGGCTTCTCCCCCTGTCTCTGCCACTCTGTCTCTCACATACACACTTTTGACTGTTTGTTCACTTTTTAAAACACTTCATGTAAGATATTGTTTTTAACTTTTTTCAACAGTCATTTGGTGACTGCTTTTTTCTCATTTTGTATTTGTATGCTTTTGTAGTTGACCCCAAGTTTAAATCCCTAGCCTAACACAAACTTGGTGTGGTAGCATATCCTTCTAATACCAGCACAGGGAAGGTAAATGTAGAAGGACCAGAGGTTTAAGGTTATGCTCAGCCAAATAGTAAGTTTAAGGTTAGCTAAGGTTATGTGAGTCCCTGCCCTAAAATATGTTTTTTTAAGTTTTCAGGATGGTGTTTATTGGTGGTACTAAAGTTTTAATTTGTAGACTGAATAAATGCTATGTAATATAGATGGGCTTCCTCTGTCCAATTAAAGAATGAATACAAGAAAATACCAACTCTTTTATGAGATGATTCTTCAATTTCCCTGTCTCTGAGCCCTTATCCATATATCAACTCTTTCTGAGCATTGAGCCTTCTGTTGCATTTATTATTAAAACTACTTCTGTATCAGTTTACTTGCTTAAAAATTCATTGGACAAACCTTGGTGCTTCTTATTCTTCACAATTACACAAGCCAACTCCTTATTCTAAATCTCTTTCTATTTCCTGGATACCCTGTGTTCTATTTCTCTGAAGCACTACACAAAAACAAATATCAACTCAAACAACAACAACAGTAAAAACAAACAAAAAAACTTTTAATACTGTGAGAATCATTAGAATTATTTTGTTGCTATAAATAATACCTAAGATAATCAGCTTATAAAGAGGAGGGGCTCTTTGGGGGTTTTAAACTTTGATTAGTTGGCTTTGTTATTTGGATGTGGAAACAGAAAGCACATCACAACTGAGGCACAAAAAAATGAAAAATAGATAGGAATCCTATAATCTTTTCACCAACATGTCCCCAACTATATTACAAGCCTTCTTTCCAATAGGGCATACCCTTTAGGGGTTCCTTGACTTCCTAATATTGCCATGCACTGGAAAACAAACCTTTAGATGCAAAATTTGGGGTGTGGCAGTGTTGTTTCACCTTATAGTTTTATATGAAAGAAAAAGTCAGAAAAAAACATGGGGTCTGGTAAAAGTTGGACAGCAATTTCTGTTATTGATAATTGGACTTTATCAGACACTGTCAAGATTCTAGGGAAATCAAGGAATTCTTTATATGTTTGAGGAGACCTGAATTATAGTTTTGCCTTCTTAATACTAGAGAAGTTACAAAAATTCGGTATAAGTATGTTTATTTTATTTTGTCAAAGATTTGCTAGAAAATTTCAATGATATTCATTATTAATTATACTCACTATAAAGGCTAATAACCACTCTTCCACCCTTCTTGAGGGCTAGGGGAGCAAAATCTGCTCTCATCACTTTTTACAGATGCTGGAGTATGATTCAGGTAGATAGAATGGCACACTCATAAACACAGCTACTTCTTAATGCTCAGCATTGTCACACGACATGGAAAGGGTATCTGGTCCCTATATCTNTGTAAATTAGGACCTTTAGCCACTGAGACACATTCCCAGAACTATGCAATGTTTTGACTCCAAACTGATCACTCAACAACTCTTGTGCTAAGAGCATGATTACCAGCTAGTAGGCTAAACTGCAGGACTAAATCATTTCTCTCATGTATCTTGTCATAATGACAAAGGTTGAGTAGAACAATTTAACACCACAGGAAGCAAGTTAGCTGACTTTTTAAAAATCTGTAAAAGGAAGAAGGGGTAGAGAGTGAGGAAGAGGGAGAAAGATTAAGGTTCTTGCCATGCAGAGATTAAGCAAGAGAGGAACTAAGTATAAAATATGCACTTTTTTCTGAAAACTGAATATATTTTTACTTGAAAAAGAACATTCAATGAAGTGGAAAACATTCTGTATAAAGATCTCAGCTTCTTCCGAATTGTAATTTTAATTGCTAACATGAATGTGGAACCTGATTTAGCACAAAAATGATAATTGACCATCATTTTCTCTTGTTTCTATGATCATTCTTGTAATACTGAGTATAATTTAAAAGTTATTCCTCCACATGATGTAAGATGAGTTGAAATACACCCCCACACACAGATCCTCAAGGAAATGTTGAAGTCTGATCCTTCTATACCTGTAAATATGGCCATATTTACAAATAGGAAGGTTTCATCTAATGAAGATTAAGTTGCTAAAGTGGGACTTCAACCAATATGATAGCTAATATTGTCAATTTGGCAGGATATAAAATTAACTAGGAGATTAACTTCTCATTATATCTGTGAGGCAGTTCCTGGATTGTATCAGTCAAGATGGGACAACCCATCCTAAATATGGATAGTGCCACTCTATGAGTTAGGATCCTAAATTGAAGAGAGAGAGAGAGAGAGAGAGAGAGACAGAGACAGAGACAGAGACAGAGAGACAGAGAGAGAGAGACAGAGAGAGAGAGAGAGAGACAGAGAGAGAGAGAGAGAGAATGAGAATCATCAGCATTTACCTCCTTCTGCTTCCTACCCTTAGCTGCAATGTGACAGGCTGCCTCAACAATGATGGTGCCTTGAACTGTGAGCCAAAATCAATCCTTCCTTAAGTTTCTTTCTGAAGACATAGTATTACATCAGTGAGAGCAATAACTGACGCAATCCAATGTGATTTTACAAAGTCCATTTTGTAAAAAGCAGGAATTTCAATGCAGACATAGATGCACAGACAGGGGGGCAAATGACATGAAAGTGAAAGGAGCTTGCCATGTGCAAACCAAACCTGAGTGTTTGCAAAGCTAGGAAAGAAGCAAAGAGTAGAACCTAATTTTGTAAAACCAAGCCTACTGGTGATGCAATGACCTTATGATTCCAGACTCCAGATTTACAAAAGACATTTCTGTTGGGTTAGCTGCACAGTTTGCAGTATTTTGTCATGATAGTCCCAGAACCTAGTACAGATATCATCCTCGCTCTATGTCCTTGATACTTTGTACATTAAAAGGTACTGATGGTAATCTAAATTGTCTCAGAATGCCAATATTTTCAGACCCCTTCTCCCTATATACTTGAGGATTCTGCTGTACCTCACAGTGTCTTTTTTAAAAATTAACTTTTGTAGTATGTATGTATAAATATGTTCATATACACATTAGTACATATATGCATGTGTGTATGTGTGGAGTCACAGATCAACTTGGAGCATCTTCCTTAGAATTATCTCCCTTATTTCTCTGAGACAAGTTTCGCACTGAATTAGATAGACACTGAGCTTCAGAAATCAGACTGCCTTTGCCTCACCAGAGCTGAGATGACAGATGTGCAGTGCTATGACTTGCTTTTTAATTATCATGTGTGCTAGGAATTTTAACTTGTATTCTCCAGTCTGCACAGCAAATATATTACCAATAAAGCCCCTCCCCATGTGAAGCAGTTTATAGATTATATTAATGAAGATTGGAAGAACCAGCTCTCCATTCTGGGAAGAATACACATCTCTGTTGTGTTTTCTTTTCATTCCTGTCTAAACCTGCCCACTGTAATATCTCTACAATCTTGGCACCAAGGGCAAAAATGACTCAAGTCATTGTGTTAGCTGTCAGGAACAACCTGCACCTGTGTTTCATGATGTTGTATTGTAACACCATGAATGGATACATTATTATCACTTTCTAGTTACTTTGGCAATGTTGAGTAGTTACCAAATAGTTTATGTAGCTAGGCAAGATGCCTCATGTATGTGTTCCTGGCCTTTCAAAGACTGAGGTAGGAGGACTGAGCTTAAGGCCATCCTGGACTACATTGCCAGTTTTTTTTTTTTTTTTAAAAAAAATATGTGGTCTGCAGATAAAAATATATTTACACTGTGATGTTGTGCCAAAAATGACATTTGCTCGGTTGTATTTTATAATTTCTTTCTCAATAAAAGTATAAACAAACCCTATGTTTACATTATATTTAAACTCTACAGGACCTAACTATAAAAGTAAATAGCAATGCTGTGTGTGGTGACTAAGTCACAGATTTTACATCAATAGGACTACAAACTCATACTCAAACTGTATCTATGAGTACTTTAAAGAGGCTGGAAAGAAGGTGTTTCGGTAGCTGTATATGTAGATGGACAGGAGCCACTTAGATTCATGTACATAGTTGTTTGAGCTAAATTGGCCTCTCACAGACTTCTGCATGAAATGCATAGTCCTCAATGTGCTTCATTCACTCGGAGGTGATATGTCAGTAAATCCACCTCATCAATGGATTTATCTATTAGCAGACTACAACATAATAGGCTATTAGCAGAAATGCCCAGGACATACCTCTGTCATATCCAACCTGTCCACCTAGCCAGATCTACCCCCACAATCTAGGCTTGGACTGAGACAAAAATCCTATATACTAACCCAATCCCCTCTGTATACCTGACTTCATTCCACCCAGGACACTTTCAGTCCCCAAGCTCAATCTGCCCACACATATTCTTTTTTGCCCCAATCTAACTCTTCCCATAACAGACACAGAACTATCAGAGCAATCCATATGCTCTGATCTCATTTCCAAAATACCAACAATATAAAAGATGAACCTAGTATCTCTTGACCAAAAATGACTAGCCCTGTAGAAATGCTTGTGAATTACAGTTGAACTCCAGGACAAAAAATTTAAAATAATAATAATCTTCATCAGTGAATTCAGAGAGTTTAAAGAAGACACAAGGAAATAGCTCAGTACGAGAGAGAGAGAGAGAGAGAGAGAGAGAGAGAGAGAGAGAGAGAGATTAAAAAGAACAAATGCCTGAATTGTGGCAAAGAACACATATGGATCAGTCTAATGAAAATGACAAACACAGACTTGAGAATGGAATTCAATCAGATGATGGAAACATTGAAGAGAACTCAAGCAAAACTAAAGGTGTAATTTGAATCCCAATAATTCAACTAGAAGACTCAATTAAAAGCTTCACTTGTTGAATGAATTGAGCAGAAGACAGACTATTTATTCTAAAAGATAAAACAGGCCAATTTACACCAAATAAGCAAGAAACATAAACAATTAAAGAAACACAGAAAAAGAACATGCAGGATATATGTGATATCAAGAAAAATACCAAAACTTTGGATTATAGGAATAGATGAGAAAGAATTCATAGTCAATTGCATAGAAAAAAATCTTCAACAAGATATAGAAAAAAAAAATCCCCATGGCATATTATAGCTAAAACACTAAGTCTACAGAACATAGGATGTATTTTGAAAACTGCAAGAAAAAAACCTCAATTCACATATAAAGGAAAAATATCAGAATAACAATTGAATTATCAATGGAAACTTTGAAATCCAGAAGAGCCTAAGCAATACATGTCAAGTCCTGAAAGACTATGATGGTCGACCTAGAATAGGCAAAATCATCTATCGTGGTTGGAGGACAAAATAAAACTCCCTATAACATAAATAGACTTTAAAAACCAAATCTATAGGATCAGCGGGTGGTCTCGGAGCTCACCTGCCCAGCTACCAACTCGCCCTGAGGTCTGTGCAGCCTGTGCCCGGATCCAAGGCAGGACAGCCACCTTGCCTCAGCGCAGCCTAGTCTACTAACAGCAGAGACCAGGTACAGGGGCGGGGCAGAGGCCAGGTCCGACAGCAGCTGCGCTGTCGGGCTCTCAGCCACATCCAGAGCCGAGAGAACCCGGGTCTCCGCCATCTTGCCTCAGGGCAACATAGTCTACTAACAGCAGAGACCAGACTTGATTCTTAAAGGCTGGCACACAGGCAGGCCAGGAAGAGACAGTAGGAGGCCAACTGCACACACACCAGCAAGCAGCGAGGAGTCTCAGGCCTAGCCCAGAAGACCTGAGGAGGTAATTAGGAGCCCTATAGCTTAAACCATCCAGCATCCA
>BDUI01013204.1:28506-43790 GCA_002335545.1 Apodemus speciosus | reverse complement strand
AGAGAGAGAGAGAGACAGAGAGAGACAGACAGAGACAGAGAGAGACAGAGAGAGAGACAGAGAGACAGAGAGAGACAGAGAGAGACTCTCACTATGTATATAGTTTGTTCTGGCTCAGCTCCCAGGATCCTCTGGGCCCTGGAATTACAGACGTGGATGCCATGCCTGGCAGTTGGACTTGTTCTTTTCCCATGGGTTCGTAGTTGAGTTTTGAGGGTCTTGTGTAGCTGAGATACTAGAACATTCTTTCTGGTCCCCAGTATCATACTTTCCGTCTTCTGAGAGTACAGTCAACCCAGCTGGTTCCCAGGCATCAGTCAGACGGGCTTCTAAGTGCTGAGAGGTCTCTTGTTCTGTCTGCATAGCCCTGTCCTGCACCCCAGTTCTGTGCCACTTGAGATGTTCTTGATCGGCTACCAGACATTGCATGAAGCTGGTTCTCTTCTGGGGTCCTGTGCTGGGTTTTACTTGACAAGGCAAGAGATGAGTTGTTTTCTCTTTTAAGCTCCATAGATGGAGCCAGGGGCTCTGCTTCTGTCTCTTCAGGCCAACTGGGCCAGTGCTCACTCTTCCCTCCTCTTCACCCCTCCCACATGTCAGTCTGAGGAGCCAGCCTCACCTTTCTACCAAATCTTCTCTCTGTGCCTTAAGTCCTTTCTATTCCCTTCACAGCCCAGGCCTTTGAAGCCCAAATCCTAGAAAATACCACTTTATTCTTTCCTCTCTGCAGTAAAATCTCCTCCCGAGGCACTGAGTACAGAATAAAGTGCCGGCTGAGGGCCCGGAGTGAAGGCGTACGGGCCGGGTGTCCATTCCTGTATCAAAAGTGCTATTCTTGGGCCAGGTATGGTGGTGCATGCCTCTAACCCCAGCATTCTGGGGCTAGGAGCTTGTGAGTTAGCACGAGTAAGAGCCAGCCACGGTTACATAGACCCTCTCTTAAAGAAAAACTGAGTAAAATAAAATAAAAAGGCTGGAGAAATGGCTCAGCAGTTAAGAGCATGCACGCTGTTCCAGAGGACTGAGTCTAATTCCCTATGTCCGGTTACTGGCTGCGATGCCTGTAACCACAGCTCCAGGGGAGACGCTGTCTCTGGGCTCCCTGGACACCTCTCCACACAGGTGGCACACACTCACACAGACACAGACGCACATATTAAAAAATAATAAATTTTTTTAAAAAGAAGAATTGCTATTCCTTACCTTCTATACGGCCGTATCACCCTCAATACACCCATGCTTGGTGCTTAATCACGGAGGCTAAGCAGGGCTGGGGCTGGTCCCTGCTTGGATGGGAGATAAGCCATTCTCAACCTAGATAGGCAGAACTGGTCATGAGGACAGCTGACCCAATAGCCAGGGCTCAGGACTGACCTGACAGAAGGCAACGAGAAGGGAAGGGGTTGGGACAGCCTACTCTGTCTGGGGTTGGAAGGGACTTCTGGTGAGAAAGGAGGGACCTTGAGTGAGAAAGAATTAAGTGGGTTGCCATAATGCCAAGACGTTGGGACGGTTTCCCCGTGGTCATGAGTGCCCATCTTTTCTTCCTGAGATCCTCGTTCCCCCTGGTCCCCGGTCACTAATGTACTTAGGGCACGTGATGCATTATCACACACTAGAGTCAAAGGTCAGGGCATGTTTGGAAAGGGTTACAATGATGGGGAGAGAGGTAGGAAAGGGAGCTGTGAGGGGTGAAGTGGTCTTGGGGAGAGAGGGTGGGGGAGGAAGGTAAGCAGCCAATGGTGTTTTGGGGGGAGAGGCGGTGTGCTCTTTACCTTTGGGAAAAGGAGTGAAAACATTCCCTCACATACTGGAAGCATCTAAGCAGGAGAGCAGTGCGCACAAACTGCTGTTTTGATGGCTGGGGTGAAGGGTGTGTTTGGGGGAGGAGAGTCAGTGACAAAGCACCACAGTATTTGAAAGGGAAATGGTGGGGCTTCTTAGAGTGGGAGGAGGAGGCTAGTTTAAGAGCCCCAGGAGGCAGACATTAGAGCATTAGTGCATGTGTGGGATGCGGGGTGTGGGGTGCGGGGTGTGGGGTGCGGAAGGCGAGGACGACTGCTCTCTCTGACTTGGATTATGGCTCCAGCCCCTGAATTGGTGACTCGGGATTGAGGATGATGACTACAGTTTGAGACATTTGGAGTTAGAGGTATTCGTTGGAGTACTAGGGAGTCAGCAGTAAGACAGGATTGGACATAGCAGCTGAATCAGGCCCGAGTCCTCAGTTGTCAGGGGCCTTGGGTCGCTGGGACCATCTGAGACTCAGCAAGCCTGGCCTGTCATGGGGCTATGGTCTGCACACATAGCCACACCTACCACACTGTTGGAGCATACCTGCTAACACCAGCTCAGTGTTGCCAGGTGGTGATGGGAGAACCGCCATGTGACAGTTCGGGTCCTCAGTCTTGTTGAGAAAGCCCCGTTAGAGCCAGAGGGATGTCAGAGTTGATGGCATCCTGCCCCAAAGGAGCTCAGCTCGTGCTGGTG
Organism: Apodemus speciosus; assembly: GCA_002335545.1. Classification (NCBI taxonomy): domain Eukaryota; kingdom Metazoa; phylum Chordata; class Mammalia; order Rodentia; family Muridae; genus Apodemus; species Apodemus speciosus. The sequence goes on along the minus strand of BDUI01013204.1, from coordinate 41,300 downwards.
ACATGGGCTCAGTCCCAAATGATGGCCCCAACAAAAGAAGACAGCCTCACAACACACCGGGAAATGTGTGAAGGAGACAGTGTCTATGGTGACCTGAAGACTTGCCCCTGGCGTGATTCATGAACAGCATGAGCAAAGACCAGAGGGTGGGTGTGCACAGATGACGTAAGTAGAGGTTGCCCACGTAGAGGAGGGGAAGCCGTGCTGCGGAAACAGGCGGGGCCACACTCCTAAGCCCTAAGAACTCAGCCATAGGATTTTAGACTTAATGTTGTGAGAGTGGGAAGCTGTGAATGGTGAAACAAGAGGTTTATTGTAGAGATCATGCATAGTTAACTTATTAACTACCCATGGGTAGATAACACGTTAATCATGTTATGTACCCAGAGAACACTAAACTGCATCGGCACTGCTTTAAGGAATGCAAACAAAAGCACTTTGTCTTGATTTAAAATTTTTCTTATTGTTTGAGAAAGGGTCTCACTGTGTAGCCCTGGCTAGCCTAAAACTCACTATGTAGACCAGGCTGACCCTAAACCCATGGACATCTGCCCGCCTCTTCTTCCAAGGGCTGAGACTAAAGAATGCACCACCATGCTTTTCTTTCTTGGAGTGATTTGACCAACAGAGAGCCAACATTTGAAACCTTCAGTGTCTTCCTGTCTTCTGTCTGTAGTCTGCGGTTGCTGGCCTATCTAGAGTCTATTGTGTATGTGTGTCTGATGTCTGGCTGTCCTTGTTTTTTATCTGTTCTGTGTCTGAATGTGTGCCTGTCTCTGTGTCTGTCTGCTCTCTGGCTGTCCTGTGTCTGTCTCTAAAAAACTAGCTTCGAAGTGTATTTCTAGACCAGCACAAACAATATGGCATGGGACACAAATGAGTTCTTACCAAAATCTTAAACAGAGTTTTAAAAAGGAAGTAACTTTACTACTCCCAACTGACCCAGGATAGTAGACAAAATCACACAGAGGTTATCAACCTGTAACTGCACAGAGATTATGAACCCATAACCGCACAGAGGTTATCAACCTGTAACCACACAGAGGTTATCAACCTATAACTGCACAGAAGTTATCGACCTGTAACCACATGTTGCTTTCAACATTTATGACAGGCATGCGCTTTAAAGTTGCTTCCAACCTGTTAGCTGTTTTTAGCAAATGATTGCCACAACATGCATACAGCATTCTGTCGAGGGCGCGGACAGACACATAAGATTGAAGCTACATGTTTGGTTGAAAAGCTGATTGCACGGGAATCCAACACCTAGTAAGACTAGTTACATTGTTCTCTTAAAAGTCAAGTTAAACAAGCGGAGCACACAGTAGGACAGCATGCTAAATACACGGTCTTAAATAATCTCAAGGGATATTATTTACTATGAGATTTGTCAAAAGTTGAGTCTTTTGGGGGGACTTGTGATATTTTCCTAAGATTGTATTAGTACGAAATTAGACTTACACAATCACAGGAGTGGTTAGATCCATGCATACTGGAATCTCGTGTTTGGCACTGGGCTGGAAGCTTTTCCAGGCCTGATGGTCTGGCGGTCAAGCCACGGTTGTGAGGGAAGAATCAGAGTTGAGGAAACAAAACAAAAACTGTGTCCAGCTCGCTCCAAGCTTAACTTCGCACGTGGCCTGCAGGAGAAGTGGGCTTTTGTCCCAGAGCTGCCCTTGGCCCCTCCTGAGTACAGCTCAGGGAAATCTGGCTACAACTGGATCAGCTGCTCAGGTTGTGACTGAGGGCTCCTGCCGGGCTGGGTGTTGCCCACTTTGGCTTCCCAGTTTCTGTGCGTGTTTCTCACGGGCCACTCTTAACCAAACCCATGCAAAGGGAAATTCTTGGAAGCATATTTCTAGCTTAGCTCAGCTGTCCTGGTACAAAGCTGCCCTTAGTGACTAAGGTAACTTTGCTAGGATCTTGAACCCTGCATGAGTCTGTGAAAGAGAGAGGTCAGGGCAGAGGAAATCATGTCCCTATGTCCTCTCGGGCTGACTCCCCAGCGTTTGGTGGTCATTAAGGTTTTCAAACCTCTCGAGGCCTCTCCTCTCTCCCAGGCATGTGCCAGCGTGGGCTTTCCCTCTCCCTTGTGTTGGTTGTGGCCCGGCATTGGCCACTGAGACCCAAGAGTGGAAGTGACCCGTGTCACTTCTAGGTAGAGGCTGTGAGAGTCCACGCAGGCTTGTTTACTGCTCTGTTCCCTGGCCATGGTGATCGGCAGCGTTCTGGATTGTAACTATGTTATCCGGAGTCCCGCAGGTGATACAGAACAGAACCCCAGCTGAGCCCCGATAAACCCAAAGCAGGAGTGACAGACAGGCCTTGATGGCTTTTAAGCCACTGAAAAATTGAAGTAGTTACCACGATAGAACCTATCCTCTGCTGACTGATAGAGATGGAGGCTAAGAGTTAAAAGAGGGATATTTTCCTGGTGAGTAGACCTCCCCGTACCAAGGCTGTGACAGCAGCCTTCACCTCTGTGTTCCTCAGACTGTAGATGAAGGCGTTCAGTGAGGGCGCCACAATGGCATAGAGTAATGTGATAATCTTATCCACGCTGGGGTCTTTATCTTTGGGCTTGAGGTACATAAAGGAGATGGTCCCATAGAAAATCACCACCACTGTGAGGTGGGCGGAGCAGGTGGAGAAGGCCTTGCTCCGGCCTGCAGCAGAGGGCACCCTAAGGATAGCAGCCAGGATAAAAATGTAGGAGAGGCATATGAGCAGCAGCGGGGTCATTGTCAGGACAGTTGTGGCCACCATCAATGTCAGTGCATTGAGGGAAGTGTCCCCACAGGCCAGTTTCAGCACTGCCAAGATCTCACAGAAGAAATGGTTGATGATGTAATGACCACAGAATGGGAGGCGCCAGGCAAGGATGGACTGCAGGAGCGAGTTGGCAAAGCCAGTTCCCCAGCTTATTACCGCCATCTGTATGCATAGCTGCCCATTCATGAGCTCCGAGTAGCGAAGTGGCTGGCAGATAGCCACGTACCTGTCGTATGCCATCACAGCCAGAAGCAGGCACTCCGTAGCACCGAGGGCCAGGGTCATGTACATCTGCAGGGCACAGCTGGGGAAGGAGATGGTCCTTTGGACATCCAGGAAGTTGAAGAGCATCATAGGCGTGAAGGAAGAGGTACCACAGATGTCTATGAGAGAGAGGTTGCTGATGAAGAAGTACATGGGGCTGTGCAGGTGGGGGTCCAGCACGATCAGCCCCACAAGGAAGGAGTTCCCTAGTAGAGTTATACAGTAGATAGCCAGACAAAGCACAAACAGGATGATCTCCAGGCTGTGGTGGTCCTGGAGTCCCAGCAGGACGTACTCTGTCACCGCTGTGTGGTTTGTCTGATCCATCTCATGTCTTCTTTTGCCACTGGGACCACATAGCTCCGGCTGGATGGAAAATGAGCAAGACGGGTGTGGGACCCGYAGCTGGTCAGCCCCTCGCTCTGGAATTTAGTTCCACCATCTGTAGAATGAGAGTTCCTGGACTTTAGGTCTCCAGCTTACCCTCTCAGCCTCAGTTTACTGACATAGCTGGGGGAGAACGTGGCACATTTCGGTTTCCTAAACTCTTCACTGTTCTCCACAGAGGTGCTCAGAGGAGGCAGGAGACTCACATTTGATGCCCAAGTCTCCGTCCTCCTTCATGCTAGTATCACAGGTGTGTACTGTCACACCCAGCTTGCCAAGTGTCCTTGACTGTTCAAAGGAATCCCTTTTTTAAATCATGACTTCCTATGACAGTGGTGTCTGTAGCCTTTCTGCTTCGTTCACCCACTGGGTATTTGATGAGTACCTGCTCTGTGTTTCAGAGGCTGGGGCTCCAAAAGAAAGATGAAAAATGGGGGGAAAATTCATACCTGTCATAGTTATTGCTGGAGGCAAGAGGTGCTCCAGAATTCAGGTGTTTGGTGGGTGCTGCCACCTAGCACAGGATGTTTTGGCTCCCTGGGGATGTGTAAATCTGATTGCTGGTCATCTCTCTTTAAGCTGTTGCAGGACAGGCTCTTTGATTTTTGTAGTAGCAAGGTACAGGAGCGTGCATGCTCAGGAGAGCTGCTGCCAGTCACGGGGGKTGGGGGTTAGCTTGGCTCTGAAAGCTGCGAGCCTGTGCTAAGTCCTGCAGAYGCAGCGGAGGCAGCTGTGGCTTCTGCTCCCCTGACGTTTAAAATCATTCATCCTCTTGCTCTCGGTGACCTTGGGCACGATGCTTCCTCTCTCTGGGTTTTGGTCCCTTGAGAGTCTCTCAAGAAGAAGTCAAATCTGAACTCTGAAGAGACTAGTTAGCTTAGTGATCATTGGGAGGATGAACAGAACGGTCCAGTTCAGTCCTGCAATACTTTCCTACCTCATGTGAACGGAATCCGTTCTACACGCCGGCCTCAGTCTTGGTAGAACACTTCCACCATTAGATAAAGTTCGCATAGCCCAGGCTCACTCCTCTGCCTGTGAGAGGTCCTTGGGCTGGACCAGCATCTCTTGCCCATCCCTCGAGGTCTGGCTTGCACTCCTTCCCTGGGCAGCTGCCTCATGGCTCGGATCACCCCGAGGACAGGATGCTCGTCTAGCTGAGAGCAGATGTGTTTCACTGTACTGTGTTAATGTTCTCTCTCTCTTTCCAATTAGACTATTGAATAGTGAGTTATTGAAGTGAAAATGATACATCCAGTCTGTTACTGTAAGTTATTGGAGTGAAAGAAATACATCTAATTTGTTTCTGTGGTCCAGTTCCCAAGACCGATGACCGACATTCCAGCTGAGCCGTGTGTTGAGATGGCTGCTCTCACTCTGCCCCACGCTGATCTCTGATGTGAAGACTCCTCCCCCTCCACCAGAAAGATGCCGATAGATATCGAGATTGCTGGAAGAGGTTTTTGGGGAGTGGCAGTGTCCTGTCTTGGGAATAGTTGCTTTTTCTGGGAGGCTCACATCAGGAGCATTGTGGCCTCGCCACAGCTTCATGGGCAGCTCCTGACACATTAGCACAAATGAGAACTAATCCATTATAAGAGGAGAAAATACTGGTTGCCAGGCAACCAGCAGCTTCGACTCACAACCTGGGCACATGATGGGCCATATCAGCCAGGATGTGCTGGGTTGTACTGCAGTAACACACAACCTCATAATTTTAGCTATCTTAACATGACACGTGTCTCAGTATTCACATACTGTGGATTCTGGAGGGTTCTTTTTAGAGACTGGCTAAGAGGAGCCTCTGCCACTTGGGATATCACCAGCTATTGCTGGGGAAGAACATTCTGGAATAGCTCTACCATCATCAAAATGCTCATCCCCAGAGGTGCTACACTGTATGCACACGCAGACTGTGTAGTCCCAACACACGTTCAGAAGAGAGAGAGCCGGTGAGGTCACTGCATGGCAGCATGGCATTTGGGTACCTTGGCATCTCACAGCACACTCAGATCCATTCTAAATCAGGCATGGTCGGACATACTTATWAAAYCACAAGGGAGACCAAGGCATGAGAATCGTAGGTTTGAACTCAGTCTGGTCTACATGGAGGGCACCAGGTCAGATTTTTTTTTTCACAAGTGGTTTTAGCATCTGTCTAGATGACACTGTTACTTCTCAGAAACACCATATTCAAAGAGCTATGAGACACTGACTGTCTTGAGAGCCACGTCTCTGCTCTCTTCCTGTTGTCTGACACCTCGTGGAGGCAGAAGCAGAGCAGAGCAGAGCCCTGGAGCAGAAAGAAAGAGGCCTGGGCTTGATTTCTGGCCTTTTGTTCTTATTCTGCTGTGTGACCTGGGCCACGTTCTTCCAACTCAGAAAACAAAGCTGTTCGGTTAGCTGATCTCTGGTCCTCTGTGGCCTCCCAAACATCCCATCGTGTTGTTCCAGAAACTTCTAACCCTGAGGCCTGGCAGACTAGTGTTAGTTTGCAAGGTAATTATGACATAAGTTTCATTGCAGGTGAATCTAATGTTAACCTCAACATTCTTAAAAATGCGGGCTTCAGACGTTAGTTTTATAGAAAGGAAAGGGCATAATGAATGGATTTCTAATCACCACTTCCAGCAGCACTGTGTGACAGGGTAGTGAGAGAGGCCTTGGAGTCAGGCCGACCAGGGCTCACACACAGCTTTGCCAGTTGCTAGCATCTGACAGAGAATGTGAAGGTCAGGCCTCGTTGTAGCCTTGCCCCATGTATGCCACTGGCTCGGGGCCGGAGTGGTCCTTTACTAGGCCTGGACACGCGCACAGGAGAATGAGTTGTCTGTTTTCATAACTGCTGTGGGTTGGCCTTGGGTTAGTCCATTCATCCACCCATCCACCCACCCATCCATCCATCCATCCATCCATCCATCCGTCCGTCCATCCGTCCGTCCGTCCGTCCATCCATCCATCCATCCATCCATCCATCCATCCATCCATCCATCCATCTCCATCCATCCATCCTCCCTCTTGTCCTAACAGGCTTTTTTTGTGAGGTCATTCGTTTGAGACAGGGCCATTGACTAGCCTGGAATTTGCTATACAGACCAGGCTGGCCTCCATTTCTAGTGATCCTCCTGCCTCTGCCTCCCAAGTGCTGGGACGGCAAGTGTCATTACCATGCTTAGTTTGCTAATGGCTTTTGAGTCTTCATTTCTTTTCCTCTCATAGATAGAAGGTGATGTTTTCATGGAAGTGGTGATATTTTAAGAAGGCAGTGTGTGTGTGTGTGTGTGTGTGTGTGTGTGTAGTGAAATCTTTAGTACAGAGCCTGGCTCACAGTAGTAAATCAGCTAGTGTAGATATTATTATTGTCTTGTAGTAAGCACTTTACCTTCTAAATATCTTGAAGAAAACTTCCTGAGAATAGCATGCCGGGCGAATGCTCCTTACCACAGACTTGCTGACCCAGAGGCATAAGAATATGTGGGGATCTGGAGCCGTGCTAGTTGATCTGAAGACTGCGGGGCTGGTGGGGTAGTCCTGAGCTCATAACTAGGAGGCGCAGTGTGCTAAGGTGGGTCAGGCTGATGGGCTCCAAGGATTGGTGTCCAGGTCCCCTGTCACACAGCCCGCATGCTCCCTTTCCAGGGACCACATGGTCCCTGCCCAATTTAAAGTTAAACTCTAAACTCACAAACTTTCAGGTTTGGCAGCTGAGGGACCTGAGCTCCTGGGACTCTCCCGATTCCTTGTCCTGTCCCAGGAGGSTCCTGCTGATAGGAGGTGGACAGAGAATGTGAGGGGAGGACCTTGTAGCCTTGCTCCGTGCGTGCTACAGACTCTGGGGCAGGAGTGGGCCTTTACTAGGCCTGGACACGCACCCAGGAGAATGAGTTGTCTCCTTTTATGATTACTGTGTGGCCTTGGATTCATTCACCCAACTTCGAGGAAGGCTGCTTACTGTGGGGAGTGTGAGACCCCCCAGCTGTATGTAGGGGGTGTGTTAGAGGCAGAGCTCAGCTCAGACATGGCTTTTCTTTTTACAGGTTTTCTCTTTCCTCTTCCCTTMCTGGMCTTCTACAATAAAGATACYATTTACAATTTGTATTACTAAAATAYAATTATAAATAAGACAGTAGAATTTATAAATGTTTCATACTATGCCATAATATATCTTCTGGGATTTTATCAGGGATACAAGTCAAAGGGAGAAGTTACAGCATGATCATCTCTTGGTTTCTATCTGCCTCTGGGGTGGCCGAGCCCTGCTTGCTGCCTAGGGGGACACCTGGGCCCAAGAAGAGTGAGACTAGATCAGTGTCTCCTCAGCCCNCCCTTCTACTCTGGAGCAATGAGATTGCCCACATCTTAAAAAAGAATACCATCATTCCTTAGACTCAAAGTCAGATTTATTTAAAAATATTGAACAATATTGAAAAGACSAAGRKAACAATACTTATCTGTAATCCATTRCCCRKAGAGGAAGCAACTGCTAATTAGCATCTCATCAGAGTTTTCCAGAATTTTCTACAGACTTAATCAAATATCCATGAGAYGAATAATTAAAAAATAAGATTAGGGAGGCACTGAATGCAGTGTTTTGTGGTCTGCCTTTCTTCCCYGCYCCTGTTTATTATATTGTGATAATTTCCTATCATCCAGTATTTCTCAAGAAATGTTTTCTAGTRSCCGTATTGCATTACACCATTGAACTCCACCCAGATTTATTTAAACATTCTTTACCAATTGGACATCAACATTGTTATGTTTTGGTACTGTGGATTAATGTGTTTTGTGCTGTAATTTATATTCTTATATACCAATCTTAAAAACCCTTAGGTTTTTTTTTTTTTTTTTGAGACATCATCGTATGTAGCCCAGGCTAACCTCAAACTTGCTATGTGGTTGAGGATTGCCTTTGATCTCTGTCTCTTTAAGTGCTAAGATTACAGGCATGACCCCTCACTGGCTGCAGCGCTTGGGAAACCTCTCCTCCCCGCGCCCCCTCCCCCCAGTGCCTGAAGCAAGCGGTAGAGCTGGCCCCGGGGCCATGAGAGCTGGAGAGAGGCCCTGCCCCTCACTGGCTGCAGTGTTCTGGAGATCAGGCCCTGCCCCTCCTCTGGACAGCTAGAGCTAGGTGAGCCTGGTGATGAGGGCACAGCCAAGTCAGCCCTGAGGGCATGAGAGGGGGAGAGGGGGCCCTGGCCCTTGCCAGCTGCAGCATTGTGTGGACTASCTGGGGGCAGTGCTGGAGAACTCTCCCTGGTGGTGTGGGTGCTGCAGCTCTGCTGGGCTGACCAACTCAGCCACCACCCAGGCCCAGCTCCAGGGTTTTAAGTTGGCCCACCCCAACATCTATCCTATGTATGAACTGCTGGAGCACTCGAAGGGGCTAGTCCTGCAGATCCAAAGCTGCAGGATCTCCATGACCCAGGGCAATAGCCGGATAACTGAGAGGAGTCCCCATGAGGTCCAGATAGTGTGGCAGAAGCCTTGAGCCAGACAGTGACTCATTGCAGCGGACATTTGCTATGATCAAGGGTGGTTTTGTTTTTATGTACATGAATGTTTGCCTGCTTGTCTGTATGTGCACCATGTGTGTAGTGCCCATGGAGGCCAGAAGGGGGCGCTCTATCCGCTGGACCTGGAGTGACAGTCCAGCTGGAGTGACAGCTGTGAGGCGCCGTGTGGGTGTGGATTCTCTGCAAGGGCGAGGAGCACTCTTACCTGCTGGGCCATCCCTCCGTCCCTCAGTTCTCATCCTCAAGTGTTTCTTTTGTAGATGGAATTGTCAGGTGTGTTATTTAGAGTTAGAGGTGAGAAGGGAGTGCTAAAACAGTTAAACTCAAGGCATGGACCTTCTGGCCCTAAGTAACCAGAATTCTTAGTTGTTTTGAGATGTCTTTAGGAAAACGAGCACCTCCTCTGTGGGCAGTCTGGGCTTTATTATTTGTGTTGACGTTTCTTGACTCTCGGCCAGCCGGACRTGCAGACTAGATCCCAGGGGGAGCGGCTTCTGCCCCCTGCCCTGCTCCTTAATGTCCTCTCTCTTTCCAGCCTGCCTCATTGAGAGTCCCAGCGGAAGGAAGGAGGCCCAAAACGGGAATGGAAGGCTTGTGCGGAGCTGTGGTGGCCTGCGGCCAGCCAGCAGGAAGGCCGGCTTGCTACTTGGACTCACCACGGTGCAGATGATGCCGGGCACTGAGGCCAGGGTGGGTGGGGAGCGGATGCCCGCTGTGGCTGTGGATTCATGTGCTCATAAGCTTCTCAGATAGGGAAACGGTGCGAGACTGAGCAGCCAGAGGCATCAGCTGTGGAGGGCCCAGGGGTGGGGTGATGAGGGACACAGCAGACACCCCCAAATCAGATGAGGCAGGAACACCGGAAGCTGCAGCTGCTGTAGGGGGGCTGGAGAGGAAGCCCAGCTTGAGGTCGCTCTGGCTGGTCAGCGCCCTGTGACCAGCCAGGCCTGGGCTCTTGTGCTTTGGACCTAACTCCTGTCTCTGCTGTCAACTCTCAGAGGACTAGGCCTTGCCTAACCTCTTTGGACTTCATCCCGGTTCTGTTCAGATTTGGGAAGGACTCTATACTACCACACGTGTCTCCACATTTTCTTTTTTTAAAAAAWGTTTTATTTATTCTATGCATAGGAGTACACCGTAGCTGTCTTCAGACACACCAGAAGAGAACATGGGATCTCATTACAGATGGTTGTGAGCCACCATGTGGTTGCTGGGAATTGAACTCAGGACCTCTGGAAGAGCCGTGTTCTTAACATCTGAGCCCTCTCTCYAGCCCTGTGTCTCTACATTTTCAGGTTCATGTAATGTACTTCATAAACAAGTCCAGGGCTTGGAGTTGGGTCAGGCTGGATGTTGGGCCAGAGTGATGGTCTCTGCTCTTGGTACAGTACCAGAAACCAAGGGCACARGAGAGGGGCACATGGGTGTGAGCCTGAGGGGGCAGGAAGTCCATCTGTACATGCGCTGTGTGCTGGGCAGAGCTGCTTCATGAGGAGAACACAGAACTTGAGAGTGGGCAGTGTGGGGGGAGGGGAAGGCTCACGCTTGGCTGGTGTGGGGGGCTGTGAGGCAGGAAAGTGTGGGAGAAGGCTGGAAGCTAGGCAGGGCGGGCGGGGGGGGGGAGGCAGGCAGGAAGGTGGCCGGGTGGGCAGGCTGGTGGGCAGGCAGGGAGGAGAGGCGGGCACAAGGCCCTGAAGAGCATCTGCTTTGTCCCGTCAGAGAGCAATGAGGAGCTACTTAWGGATGTCAGTCAGGAAAGTGATGCAATCTTCAGTGATTCTTAAAATGGTCCTCCTGATGCCCCACCAGGGAGAACGAAGCAGGCAATTCCAGTGACTATTACCTATTTCTTTATTTTCAGACTGGGTCTTACTATCACAGGCTGACATCAAATTGACCATCCTCCTGCCTCAGTTTCACAAATACCTGTATTGTAGGCGTGAGCCACTTTACTAACCAAAGACTCACTGGTATTGAGATCAGCCCAGAGGCTACTTGCTGTGGAGTTCCAGGGACAGGTSCTGGGTACCAGCCTAGGCCAGGCCAGGGCAGCAGCAGAAGGTGACTTGTGAGTGACTCTGTGTCAGGATTAGTGGGAGTTGGTGCTGCATCTCTGGAGAGCAGGCACCCCTAGCTCCGTGTTCTGTCCCGCAGTGGTATTGGCACAGGATGGCCCACACAACAAGGCAAGACCCCTACCCATGCAGAGCCCTGCCCCCCTCACCTACAGGCCCATCTGCTGCCCCAGGCTTTCCTGGCRGCCTCTTTCACCTCCTTGTTCCTCAGGCTGTAGATAATGGGGTTCAGCATGGGGGTCACCACAGCGTAGAGGACTGTRAAGACCTGGTCTGAGAGCCGGGCCTCCTTGCTCTTGGGTTTCATGTACATGAAGATGATGGTGCTATAGAAAAGCAGGACCACAGCCAGGTGTGCCGAGCAGGTGGAGAAGGCTTTGCGGCGCCCGGTGGCTGAGGGCACCCTCAGGATGGTGGCCAGGATTAGCATGTAGGACAGGCAGATGAGAGTCAGGGGTACAGGCAGCAGGAGGACGGCCCCCACCAGCAGGAAGGCATCGCTGACTGATGTGTCGCCACAGGCCAGTTTCAGCACGGCCAGGATCTCACAGGTGAAGTGTCGGATCACGCGGTGGCCGCARAAGGGCWGCCTCATGGCGATGACCGTCTCTGTCACTGACTTGCAGAGGCAGAGCACCCAGGAGGTTCCTGCCAGCATCAGGCAGAGCCTGTGGCTCATGAGCACGGGGTACCTGAGCGGCTGGCAGATGGCCAAGTAGCGGTCATAGGCCATGATGGCGAGCAGCAGGCACTCGGTGGAGCCCGTGGACAGGCTCAGACACATCTGGACGGCACAGCCAGTGAAGGAGATGGCCTTCCGGGACGACAGGAGGTGGACCAGCATCAGGGGGACAAAAGTGGATGTGTAGCAGATGTCCAAAACGGAAAGGTTGCCCAGGAAAAAGTACATGGGCGTGTGTAGGCGGGCATCCAACACGCTCACCGCCACGATGGCCGTGTTCCCCAGCAGGGTCACCAGGTACATGACGGAGCACAGAGGAAAGAGCAGGTGCTCCAGGGCCGGGTAGCCAGAAAACCCCTTCAAGATGAACTCAGAGACTGCTGTACTGTTGCCGGCCTCCATACTGCAGGGCTCTGGCTGGATAYRCAGATGGGGGCGGGAGGGCAGACGGTGCAGGTCGTGGGACCACAGCAGAAGTTAAGGTCTTTTCCAGCTTGGCCACACTTTCKGTGACCTTGGGAGGGACTCYTCACCCTCTGTGGGCTTCAGTTCATCCGTATGAGAGAGGCCGGTGATTCAGAGCAGCGTTTCCCTTAACGTCTGTTCTTGGAAGTCTGAGCAGGCCGTCTGAAGGATCACGGGGAGCCAGCGCTGAATGAGAAATAGAGGACTTGTCACGGCCTTTAAAGGACTAATGTTGATTGGTAGCTCTCCAAAAGCAATATAGACCACACGCTCCCAAACTTATTTGACCCTAGGTCCCCTTCCCGCACTTAACCTATCAGAGATGAGACGAACAGTTTGGGAGCTGATGAGCTGGATCAGAGACCCGCACACTGGACTCCCTTGGAAGGCTATCAAAACACAGCTTGCTCTCCCCATGGCGTTTCTGGCTCAGTGGGTCTCCGTGCGGCTGCAGCTCACTGGCCCAGACACCACACTTTAAGCTAGGATGTCTGCGAAGGTCCTTTCCTGTCTGAGCCATGACTTACACTGTCCCCACTATCTGGAATGTCCTGATCATTTACCCCTCGGCGGTAGGGGTCTGGTTTGTCTCTTCTGGCCAGCTCTGATCTCCACACACCCTAGGCTTTGTGTCTC
>BDUI01013202.1:10956-29140 GCA_002335545.1 Apodemus speciosus | reverse complement strand
GGTTCTGACCATGTTCTCATGCTCCTTCCGTCACTTCTGCCAACTCGCTGGAGCAGCTGGTCTCTAGGCCTGCAAACACTCCAGCCATAGGGCCTCGGCCGGTCCATCTCACTCCGCTGTTCCTCTGTTAGCCAGCTCTCGGGCGGGGGACCCCAAGTTCTTCTCACTACCACGCAACAACCCCACACATCCCACAGTCTGCCAGCCCACTATCCAATTACCCAGTAGACACATAACTCTTAAAGCTTGATTAGTTATCCAATTAGATTTATGAATATTTAAAATTACAAGAGGCCAATACAGTAATTTCAGAGCCAATTGGTTATGATAAAAGCATTAACCCACATATTCTAACCTTTTGATAATACCACGTCAGACTCCACTTTGGTTTCTTCCTTCTCCCCCTGTGACTTCTGAGACCCTCTAACTCCTAGCTCCGACTCTCCTTTCCACTGCCACAATATGATTAGATATGGAGAATCTTGCAACAATGTACCAAAGGGCTATTGATCTCCCACATCCCTGAAGCCGGGGCCTTGTGGAATAAGCTTGCTGAAAGTAACCCAAGCTGGTGGGATCAGATCACAAGAAAAATTTGTCTGATTGATAGTTTTGATTTTTAAGAAGAAAACTCCCAGGCTAGAGAGGAATCCTTTAAAGGTAAAAGAAAGCCAGGTGTGGTGGCTTACTTTTATAATGCTGCCCCTTGAGAGGCTGATGCAGGGGGATCTTGGGTTTGAGGCTAACAGRAGTTACGTAGTGAGTTCCAGGCTAGTCTGAGGTGTCATAGTGAAACACTGTTTCAACCCTTACCCAAGAACCCCAAGGATAATAAAAAAATAAAACCCCAGACTCGTGCATATCCCAGCCTGCTCTCTGTGGTTGACRTGCTCAAAACAAAGTGGAGATTGTCATTAWGGAAGGAATGGAGCCCTCCCCTCAATGATCTTCATGCAAAATAACATTTCCTTTCAAGACAAAGTTTCTCTTTGTAGCCCTAGCTCTCCTGGAGGTTGCTCTGTTTTAAACTCAGAGATCCACTTGTCTCTGCCTAACCCAGTGCAGGGGCCAAAGGTGTGCACCACTGATGCTCACAGCCAAATAACGTTAATTTTAAAAAAGTTCCAGAGTTTAGCTAATGTGCCCCCACTATGTGTCAGTAACTTTAATTGGCACGGAAACTTAATTCTTTCATGTGAACTTTCAGAAACTTTGAGAGATCATTGGCATTGTGGCATCTCACGGTAATACTCACTTTGTGTGGTCTGTGAGTTTTAGCAACTCCATTGCAGTGTAGCTGAGCCAGGGTCAGGTAAAGTACTCTTTAAGTGGTCCAAGCCTTCTTCCTGAATGCAAAGTGGCCAAAGTCTCTCTCTTGAGTCTCAGCTTCAGTGTGAAATACCAACCATGTGACTCTGACAGCTACTGATGTTTCTTTAGCTTAAATAACAGGAAGTGAGAATGGCTGGATGATAGCCCCCTACCTCACAGAAGCTGAATGAATTGATGCGTATAAAGCCCACGGCTGAGCTGGACATGGTCGGCAGTTATTTGCTACTGTTAGTGCGATTGTTGGCAGAGCATGTGGCTAGGAAGCACCCAGGGTCCCGGTGGCTATCACTCTCTGTGTCCTGGTCCACAGGTGCGTCTCTGGGCACGCCTTTTTCTACACGGGAGAGCGCTGTCAGGCCACGCATGTGCACGGCAGYTTGCTGGGCCTGCTCATTGGCTGYGTCGCTGGTTTGATCTTCTTGACCTTCGTCGTGTTTTCCAACACTTACCAAAAGCTGAGGCAGTGAGCAGCTGCCAGACTGCAGAAGGGCCTCCTTCTCCCGGACTTTCCTTCCTGTGGTCAGTATGCCTCGGGATAATTTTCACCAAACATGTTTGAACAGGCTTCCAAAACCAAAGCCCCAAACCCCATGTGGGGCTCTGCCATTCCATGCCTGTACAGTTCTGCTATCCTTCTACAATGTCTCCATTATATATGCTTTGTTCACTTGACCTTCTCCCCTTAAATCACAAAGTCTAGCTTGGTAGGGGCATGTTATTCTCAGCAACCACATTGACCCCGGTGCTAGAAGCAGGTCTGACTGCTGAATTGTGGGTTCTCAGCAAGCATTGATGAATGGGCCAATGAGCGAGTGACTAGCTGTGGTATAGTAAGTCTTTTGTTTCTACTTCGCATCATAAACATATGACTAAGTCTACATGCAGCTGTATTAGAACTGAATACTCAGTTTTCACCAGACGCGGGAGTCTTATCCCTTATGGAATGTCTTGTGAAGTGATTTCACAGATTCCTCTGGTCATGTACTTTCTTCTTGCTCTGGTTTTAAGGAAAAGGCTTAATAAAACCACTAAAAATACAACATGTGTACTATATGTCCCCAGTGTGTGTGTGTGTGTGTGTGTGTGTGTGTGTGTGTGTCTGTGTAGATGTCAAAGACCTATTTTTCCAATTCTAAAATTTTAAAGCTTATTTGGAGACTAGAGATGTATCTGAGCTTGTAGAATGTTTGCTTCACAAGCATGAAACCCAGGGGTGCTCCCCAGGTCTTTACAACTTGGTAGCCCTGATCTGTAATCCACTATTCTGGGCAGAGGTGGGAAGATGAGGAGTTCAGGTCATCCTCAAGTACAACTTTCAACAAGGGATTCATGAGACCCTGCATGGCGATGATGACAACTACGATGATGATGATGATGATGATGATGATGACGACAATGATGATGATAGCTTATTTTCTATCGTTTCCATGCATATCTGTCATATTGTTGTATTATATTAGCAGACCAAAGGCATCATGTAGAACTTTATCTTTTTTAAACTTTATTTTTAATTTTTTAAAATTGCTTTTATTTTTTCTACAGTCCCGTTTTTGGCCCCCTCCTGGTCCACCCTCTCACAGCTCCTCATCCCATTCCTCTTCCCCCCTTTCTCCAAGAGGATGTCCCCGAACCCTTGCCAGGTCTCTGCACTCCCTGGGGTCTTAAGTCTCTCAATGGTTAGGAATGTCAAAGAAATATTTTTAGACACTTTGTCTTTCTGTAGTTTCAAACTGATCCCATGCAGTTCAGACAGGAAAGTTGCAAGACGGACCCAATAAAAAGGAAGGTTTTCCATTGCCCTCATCAGCCAACAAAGAGTTGTCCTGTGATGTTTAATGACAGAAAAGATTCCCAGCAACCTGAGTAGTCCAGAGTTTAGGTGGCCAGACTTCTTAGGCACAGACTTCACTGCATCTCCACAGAGCATGCACTAGAAACAAATGTGAGGGTAAAGGAAGAGTCCCTCTCATGCAAAGATAGGAGACTAGCTTGTGGGCAGCCGCAGACAGACACAGACCTGCTCCTTGGGAACAGTTGATACCCGTAGCATAGCCCTATGCCAGGGTTTCCAAATTGGTATGGCTGCAGTGGCCTGGTGATTTGTATTTCTAACAGGTTACCAGGTGCTGCTGGTGCTGCTGGCCTCCTCTACCTACCTTAGGAGATAAGTGTTGTTCTAGTGAATAGGAAGTAGTCAGCAAGTCAGGTGTCCCGGATGCGGGCTTGAACCAAATAGTCACCTAGCCATGCATCTTTTTTATGTTTTGTAAGAAATTGCTTAAGCTGCTCTTGAATTTGACTGATCACTGATTTCATCATGCTACTCAGCCTTACCATCTCTGTAAGGCTTATGTAGCAATCAGAAAAATCCTTCCACAGTTCAAAACCAGTGGTCTGGCTTGATCAGCCAATGGAGTCCTCTACCAAATGAGGGAGACCAGGGACCAAAGAGGGTCCTAATTTAATTTGATTACTCCGTTCTGGTAATTCAGCCTCTACAATAGTTTGTATATGCTCAGCCAAGGGTGTGGCACTATTAGAAGGTGTAGCCTTGTTGGAATAGATGTGTCATGTGGGTGTGGGCTTTAAGACCCTCATCCTAGCTGCCTGGAAGTCAGTATTCTGTTAGCAGCCTTCAGGTGAAGATGTAGAACTCTCAGCTCCTCCTGCACCATGCCTGCCTGGACACTGCCATGCCCACACCTTGATAATGGACTGAACCTCTGAACCTGTAAGCCAGCCCCAATTAAATGTTGACATAAAACTTGCTTTGGTCATGGTRTCTGTTCACAGTAGTAAAACCCTAACGACAGCCTCAGCAATACAAGGAGCTTGTCTAGCATTCTTCACACCAGTAATAAGTATCCCCTCAAGTTACTTGTTTAAAGTTATTTTTCTCCCTCCCTCACCCTATTTTTCTTTCTTTCTTCAAGCAAGAGCTTGCTATGTAGTCCAGACTAGCCTCAAATTCATGGTAATCCTCCTGTCTCAGCTTCTCGAGCGCTTGGATCACAGGTGAGGAGTGCCATGATCACCTTCATATTTCTTCGACTATTGTCTTGAGATTTAATATTTCATGGGCTTTTGCCTACTGTGATTAGGTTTTAAAATTGATTGAGAATTTCAGAACATGCAAGTAGCGTGTTTTGATCCTCAAACCCTTCCTGTTAACTCCCCATCYTCTGTGGAAGCCACTTCATGCCACTTGCATGTATGTGGGAATAGAACTGATCACTGAAGAGTAGACAGAGTATCAGGGCACAACTCTGAAGAAAACTGACTGCCTCTCCTAGCAGCCATCAATTGCCAATTTGTCAGTTAGGAGTGGGGCTTTGTGAGCCCCTCTCCTTCCACACTAGAATTCGGCTGACTTTTTTAGACTGCTGATAAAGATCTCTAGATGCTAACTGATAAGTATCAGAGTAACAGTTTCTTCCAGCAGCACCCTGGGTAGGTACTCTTCTACCTCTTCTTGGGGGGCAGGGTAGTGTATTGACTTCAGTGACTGTGTATCCTGGCAGAAAATTGCCTTTATCCCACTTATAAGGAAATCGTAGCCTAAACTAAAGGCGTGTGAACCCCTCCTTTCTGCTGGATTACACTGTCCACTTTACAGCTCAACAGAATCTCAGGATTCTGTCCAGTGCCTGCCCTGGAGTAAACTGGGAACAGTGAGAGAGAACAGGTGTGGCAGACAGGCCACAGGTCACTCAACGACAGAGTCTGTCACTCTCCATGGGTTTCAGAAAAGTATCAGAAGGCAGACATTTGCAAAGAAGCTTTGAAATATGAGCCAGTCTCTATCTGACGCTATCTAGAACCTGTCTAACTAGTCATCTATTTATATTGCTACATGTTCGTGAAGACAGCTATAATGGTTCAAAACTGCCTGTCATTGCAGCTCCAGGGGACCCAACCACAGCTCCCTTCTGGCCTCAGGGGCTCCTGCATGCCTTTGCACATTCTCACACAGAGAAACAAACACAAGTCTGTTTTGTTTGTTTATCTGTTTTGAGATGTACCATATTTATCCAACGGTGAGCATTACTTGCCAGAGTGCTGAAAACGCTTGCAAGTACAAATTAGAGATTGAGAATACGATACTTGTGACTGACCTCTAATAAATACTGATATAAAAGAAAATATGATAAGAAAGAATTGATAGTGGAAGTCAGCCCAACAAGGTATGTTGGATATTCAAAAGTACCGCATGTGTATATTCATAAGTACTGATGAGAGGGATTTGACACAGAAGGTCTGCAGTGCAGGGTGTGTGCTTGCATGTGAGGGAAAATGGATGTATCTGTAAGAGTCGAAACTCAATGCGAGCCTCAGATCCAGTGACCGGCACTGTCCCAGCCTTCCTCAGGGTGTTACCCAGGGTCAGTGCTGGATCCCACGGTGATCTGAGACATGAACTCATTTGGGTCGCAGCTTCCCTCAGGGCCTGGACAAATTTAGGACAATTGGACCCATGTGTGACCCACCAGCTCCGGGGAAATTAACAATGCTCTAAGATCTCTCTCAGCAAGAGAATTAGGAAAGGGAGAAGTCTGGCCAGGAGTGGAGGTGTGTGTTGAGACTCTCAGGATTTAGGAGACAGAGGGCAGGAGGGTCAAGGCTTCAAAGAGTTCAGTTACAGGGTAAGCTTGGGGCAGGCACAAAGCTATGTGTAACCATGTCTCCAAAACCAAAAGGGAAACACAGTTAACAAGGCAGAGTCTAAAGGCTCTGGGAGGAGGGCGCGAGGGGAGGTCTGGAAGCACAGGCAGGTTCTCAGCCATAGGCAAAATGCCGACCAACTGTTTTCTGGGGACTAGAGACCAGTGGCCCGTAGCTGATCGGGTGGCCACTGAGAGCAGCCTCCATAAGCTCCCTCCTCCCATTCTCGCCCCCTCCACCTCTCCCTCTCCCCTACAGGAGGCAGGGCGCATGTCTAAGCTTGCCCAGCAGAGCAGACGTATTAATGTTGCCTGTTAGCATCTCTTGGATCCTTAGTGACTTCCTTTATCCCAAGAACTGATCAACGCTGAAGGCCAGAAGGGAAGCTGGCCTGAGGGTGGGGAGGAGGTGAGTCTGGGGGAGAAAAATAATCAAAGGAAGAGGAAGTTTCAAAATTGCTGAGAATGGCATGGAACCAATATGTGATCTGTTGAGGAGCTTACTCAAGAACTTCTTTGTGTGAATTAAAACGTATTTCACAAAAGCCTAATTCTGCCGGATGCAGTGGTATCTGCAGGGCCAGCACACAGCTGAATCTAAGCCAGTCACAATGCCTCCAATTGCATCTGTGTTAGCCTCGGAGATGTCTTTTCTCCCGGATTTGTCTTGGGATGTAATAAACCTGTGGAGGGAGGCAGCGTCACCAAAGGAGACCTGGGAACTCTGAGAACAGTGCCTGAGCCCGGACTCTCTGTGTCTGAACCTATAATCCCCAGTGGCCGGAGATCTCACAAGTCCCCACTTTGGCTTAAACTAGTTTCATCTGTGGCTCTGCCCTTATTTGTCGGTGAGAGCATTGATTGATGGCACTAATATGGCATAACTGGGTCAAAAGTAAAAATAATAGAATCCATGTAAGGATTAAACAAGTTGAGTGATATGTAAGGTCCCTGAAGCTTACCAGACTCTCAAAATGTTTATTATGAATTTGTCCTCCATTCTGGCTTGAATGCACGGGCTATTTTGAAACGTAAACCTTAGTAAGTTATCATGCGAAAGAGCTTATCTAGCCTCCATACCTAGCTCAGTGGCCTCAAAGGGATGGCATGCCAGTTTTCTTTCACAGAATGACCCTTGGTAGGTCAACCATCCTTCCATGGATGGCTGCACACCCAGAAGTATATGGGCATTAAACTGGAGTCAGTGTGCTATTGAAACAAGCAAACCAAAACCATGGAAGACATGAAGTTGGGGTGCTGTATTTGGGTAGAAGTGAATCTGGGGAGAGTTATAGGGAAAAGTTGGGGATGTGAGCAAAGCATCCTCAAATATGACCAAAACACACTGTATGAAATTCTCAATAAAAAGATGTCATGTATTTTTGAGGTTCTTCTGTTTCTTGTGTATGATGTGTGTGTGTTTGTGTGTGTATGTGAGTGTGTATGTGTGTGTGTGTATATATATATATGAGGGTGTGTGTATACATACTCATGTAGGTAGGTAGAAGCAAAAGGTCCATGTTGGGTATCTTTTCCAAACTGTTTCCACTTCTCAGGTCCTCAAGCTTGCAGAAGAAGCACTTTACAGACCGAGCCATCTTCCCAGCCCCYGAGATTCTTTTCAAAGACTCCTAACCATAAATTAAATATGAAAGTGTAGAGGGTATATGTTTTTATCATTTATTTTATGATTTGTGGAGATTCTATCTGAGCCTCGGAATATCCACAGGGAATGACAATGGCTGACTTAATTTGGTCTTGGCTAGGTTTCAGACTCTGATCTGTTTGTTAGCTCTGTAAGAACCCCTCAGCTATCGGAAGATGCTGTATGAATGCCAGAAGCATCATTACCACCATTCTTTTTGGAAACTGAGTCACAAGGGTGACTTTCCCTGAGTCATCAGCTTCAGTGGGCCATGCAAGGTAGGAGAACACACAGGCAGACTTCCACACAGCCCACTGCCGCCCTCACGGGACTGACAGC
Source organism: Apodemus speciosus (assembly GCA_002335545.1). NCBI lineage: Eukaryota > Metazoa > Chordata > Mammalia > Rodentia > Muridae > Apodemus > Apodemus speciosus. Next base: position 21,163 of record BDUI01013202.1, on the reverse strand, counting down.
AGTCACGTCACCGTCATCTGACTGCCCATGCGAGTGGAGCAAGAGTCAAGGGACCCAGACCCCGCTTCAGCCTGGAAAAAGATGGAGACGCCAACTCTGTGAGCACAGTGTCTCAATCTTCGACATTCTCTGTTTAAACGCACCCTCAAAAAACTCAGATTTCATTTGACATGAAGTGATTTCTGGGAAATCACATTCGTGCCAAGAATTAAAAAAAAAATACAGGAAGTGCACTTGAATGACAWCTAGGAATTAAAATGTTAAGGGGCGGCCATGCTGCTGTGTCTGGGGAGTCTGCTTGGTGGGTCTGCCATTAATGCCATTCTTTCAGACTGACAAAGGAAGCTGAAGTTGTCCAAAACTTTGTCACCTGCCCCTGAGTAAAATCACAAACTGAGCTTAAGCTTGAGTTAGATTTAACTCGGAAAGATGACTCAGAAGTTAAGAGTACTGGCTGCTCTTTCTCTCAGAGGACCCGTGTCTGATTGCCAATAGCCACATCTAACATGCTAATAATCGACTGTAGCTTCAGTTCCAGAGGATCCATGCCATTTTCTGGCCTTCATGGGCACCAGGCATTCATGTGGTATGCAGACATATATAAAGGCAACACACACACACACACACACACACACACACACACACACACACACACACTTAAATAAATACAATTAGTAAAACTCGTCTACTTTTTTCCTCCACAGAACTCTCCCTCTCTCTCCTTCTCCCTCTTCCTCTCCCTCTTTTGTGACCTAACATCCCATCCATCTATGCAAGCCTGCTTGCACCAAAGCAAAGACAACAGGTTGAAATACAGTGGGGTTCTCAGGTTTCCTGTGAGACACTGCATTTAATACTCAACTCTAGAGATTCATGGCTGTGGGAATTTTCAGCAAGTTGTTCATGTCTGTTTACTTTTTTCAGTCTGGGAGATGAAGAGAAAGGGAATATTCACTCATATCTTGGTTCACTTTCTATTGCTGTGGTAAAGACCTGGCCAGAAACTTACAAACCTTGATCATAGTTCATCATGAAGAGAAGTCAAGGCAGAAACTAAAACAGAAACCTCGTAGACGTGCTGCTTACTGGCCCTCCCTCCAGGCTCACGTTCAACTACCTTATCTATCTATCTATCTATCTATCTATCTATCTATCTATCTATCTATCTATCTATCTATTTAATTTATGTGAGTACACTGTTGCTGTCATCAGACGCACCAGAAGAGGGTATCAGATCCCTTTACAGATGGTTGTGAGCCACCATGTGGTTGCTGGGAATTGAACTCAGGACCTCTGGAAGAGCAGTCAGTGCTCTTAACCCTTGAGCCATCTCTCCAGCCCCTCAACTATCTCCTACAACCACAGGGGTGGGTGGTGCTGCCCACGGTAGGATGAACTATCCTTCATTAATCAACCATCATGAAAACGCCCCATGGACTTGCCAACATGCCAATCCGGAGGGAGCACTTTCTTAATTGAGGTTTCCTCTTCCCAGATGATCCCAGATTATAGTGAGTTGACAAGAAATAACCAGCACAAGTGTCCCCTTGTAAAATTGTCACACAAACACATCCTAATCAAACCATTTGTTTATCCACAGGATCTCATATTAATCTCACAATATAAAACAAACTCTTTATAAAACAAACCCCTTGCCTTTAAGATTTTCAACATTTTAAAAGAGTCCAAGTTCTCTTTGAAACTCTAATGGCTCAGCCAGGAGTGGTGGCACAAGCCTTTAATCCTAGCACTTGGGAGGCAGAGACAGGTGGATCCCAGAGTTTGATGCCAGCCTGGTGGTCCACAGAACCAGTTCCAGGACAGCCAGGACTACAAAAATAATTCTCAAAAAAAAAATGAATGAATTAAGTCTGATGTCTCTTTGAAAGTATAAACTCTCTCAACTATGGGCTTCTGTAAAACCAGAAACAAGTTAAATATCTTTTATTCCAAGTGGGAAGAACCAGGGCACAATTACAATAAAAGTTAAACAAAATCAATATCCAGTAGTATAAATCAAATCCTGTAGTTCAATATATAACATCCGGGATTCACAATCTTCAGGGTTCCAATTACTCCATCTCCGCCATGGGAAACACATACAGTTTGTCTCATAGGCTCAGGCCCGGGCCACTCAATAGTTGTTGCTGCCCTTGGTGACCGTCCTACAGCCCTGGCATCTCCAACATGCTGGGGTCTTCCCTGCAACTGAGGCTGCTCCTTTACGAATGGTCTCTTCTCTTTTCAGGGACAACCACTGCCACATGGTGGCAAGTCTCAGCCTTTCTCCCTAGTCTCTTCAGTCCTGGGATTTCTGCTGCAAATAAGGCTTCACCTTCTTTCCCCAGTGGCTTCTTTCGGACTCTCCGTAGGGACTCTAATCCTACCACACAGCACCAAGTCCCAGATACAGCCTATGACTCCTACAAGCCTAAAGTTTTTTAATGAACCCAAACCAATACAACCTGGGAGACTCTTACATATTATCATGCATAAGCCAGCATAAGATAACATGTCATGCCTCCCTCTGGACCAGAACTCTGTATGTTGACCCCAAGAGAATATTCAGAGAAGATTTCACCACCGTGCTGCTGTTCTTTCCTTAATAACGGCTGATCTCGTAGCTCAGCTGACCCCAGTAAAGTTTCCGTGACCCTGGTTATCTTGCTAATCATAGCTGACTGTTCAGCCACAGCTGATGAGAACCCACAGGTTTTTAATGCAAATATACCATACAAATGGCCTATCTTAGGATTTCTGTCGATGTGATATAACACCATGGCCATAAACTACTGGGGGAGGAAAGTGTTGAGTTGATGTCATTTACAATTCTAAGGTCACACTCCATTGCTGAGCTAAGTTGGGGCAGGAGCCTGAAAGCAGGAGCTAGTGCAGAGGCTATGGAGGAGTGCTGCTTACTGGCTTGCTCCTCACTGGTTTGGCCTGATTTCATCTTGTCCCCAGGACCAGCAGTCCACCAGCGGCACTACACACAACAGACTGTCCCTTCCCATAGACCTGCCTACAACCAGATATTTCAGAAGCATTTTCTTAATTCAGAGTCCCTCTTCCAAGATGCCCCTAGCTTGTTTCATGTGGGTTGGCACAAATCAACCAGCGTAGGCCCTGATAAAATCTTTGCTTCGTTTTGATACTTCACAAACCGGGCCTCCATCATCTGCAGAGCTCCCAGGATTACCTTCCAAGTCCCCACAGAACAACAACCCGTCCAGCTTCGAGTGCCCAATGGCATTTCAGCTGAAAATCTCAAACACTCCTGAACAGCATGATCAGGTCTGTTGCTCTGACTCAGTTTTGGTTTTCTGTATGCCTCTTCTTAGAAGGATTTGCATATAAAGCTTTGCCTCTTACTGAGATTTTGTTATTTGGTAAACAGATATCCAACGTAAGAGGAAAGGTCTGAGATCTATTCTTTGGGGGTAGAGCCAACATCTCAAGACACACGAGATCTGCCCCCACACACTAGAAAGTTATCTCTGTCATTCCATAAAGCCAATTCAGTTTGTCCCTCTGCTCCAAGGGCCAGCCTTCCCACACATGAGCGTGTTTACTTCTTCTCTTCTTGGCTCCTGCTTTGGCCATGTGTGCCCCGAGGTCAGATGAGAAACGTACCAAATGGCCTCAGCTGCCGGCTAGACTAAAGACAACCCTGGACTGCTGAGGATTCAGTGTGGGCTGAGAGCTGAAAACCTGTCCCAGCTAAAATAGTAATGAGGATAATTGGCTAATTTTAAACAGTTGGTGTAAGTTCATTGTACAAAGTGGTAAGTTTCGTAGAGACATTTCAAAAGTTTTTATTTTTTAAAATTAGGCATGTGCATGTATGTGCAAATGGGTGCAGTTAATCACAAGGCCAGAAGAGGGCAATGTGTTCCGGGGAGCTGGTGTTACAGAGGTTGTGAGCCGTTTGACATGGGTACCGGGAACTGAACTAGAGTCCTCTGGAAGAGCAGGATACATTGTTAACTGGCAAACTGTCTTCTAGTCCACAGAACGACACGAGTTAAGTTCACTCTGCACTGTGACCATATTCACCCCATTACCCTCTTTTCTCCTTCCTCGCCACTTCTGCTCTCTGCTTCTCCCTTCCTCTTCTTGAATAATCTCCATTCTACTCTGTGTGTGTTTGCGCGCGTGTGTGTGTGCACGCGCGCGCGCGTGTGTGTGTGTGTGTGTGTGTGTGTGTGTGTGTGCGCGCGCGCGCGTGTTAAGTCTAGGAAATGTTCGTCTTCCTGGATCAGGCTTATATCTCATAACACACCCATCTCGAGTCACATCCATTTTCCTCCAAATGACATAATTATACTTTTCTTTGTGGCCAAATAAAACTCGGGTGAGGTGTTTCTTTTACAGCTTCGCTCATGGAGAAAGTGTCCCCATGAAACATGGAAGGCCCCCACGCATTCTTCTTCCTTAAGCACCTTCTGGAAGCCTGCTTGAAAATGTGGGGCGGTGGTGATGGCATGTGTGCAGGCAGGTGGGGACAGGGTGGAGTGGGTCGCCGTTTCTGGGATCATGTCTAGATTTGATTGGTCACATAAATAAGCTTTTGTTAGGGATGGATATGTGTGTGTGTGTGTGTGTGTGTGTGTGTGTGTGTGTGTGTNTGTGTGTGTGTGTGTGTGTGTGTGTGTGTGTGTGTGTTTGCTAACTAGTCCCTGCAAAGATCATAATGTCACAGTGGAAGGACAAGGTCTAGGGTAAAAAGTCTGAACTCATGTCTGGGTTTTGAAAACCCACCAATCTCTGCGCTTGAAAACCTACCAAGCCCTGGGCTTGCCCCAAACTCAGGGCCTGAAATCCCACCAATCCCCACCCTGGATATCTCCACCCCGGAATAACGCCAACCCCAAGAAAGCCTGCCTCCTGTTCAGTTCTTGGCTGCCCCTCAATTGAGCAGAAGCAGCCACTCTCGTGTCATTCCCAGTAAACCTGTGTGAGGTCTGTTGTGCAGTGTGACCTTTTGGTATTCTTTAGCTCCCAAGTGCCAGGATATCTCTCCCCTCCTCTGAAACCTTTCCCTTCAAAGCTGTAACATTTACAGGCGTGAGGGAGAGTGACTTCTTCACCCCCCCCCCCACATCTGTTGTGCGGTGCTGGACTTCATCCTGTTTCGCTGACCCAAGTTACATCCCTGTGTGTTGGCCAGAGACCCTCAGCTTCAGGCTCCACAATGCTTCCAGTTAGAACCACAAACGAGGCACATCCTCTAATGTCCACCAGGTGGCGACCAAGCTTCAGGAGAAGCAAACAGGGTGGGCCAGGGGCCACACTCCCGAGGCCAGCTGTCACCGATTACCCAGCTGGAGACCTGGAGAGGAAGCTGATTCAGACAGCTGTGAAAATGCTCCTGGGGCACGGGAAAAAATCTCACGGTTCCAGAAAAAAAAAAAAAGAAAAAAACAGCAAATGGATGTAATAATTTCCCTCGGTTAATCAAAATCAAGCACCTCTTTCCACAACTAGGGGGAGGGTGTTGGGGAGGGAGGTGCTGACTGGCAGGATGGCACAGAAGGTGATCAAGATCGCTCCCAAAGACGCCAAGCTCGAGGACATTCTCGAATTCTCTTGTCCAGGGCTGCCGGAACTGGGGCGTGACAGCAGTCTTCCCGGCCTTGCCCATCAGTTCCTGTTGCAATCGTATTTCACTGAGCTCTGAATTGAAGAATAAAAGCCCTGCGACCGCCACAGGCTCGCGAGCTCCCGCCCAGGTCCTGGCTGTGAAAAGACCCCTGGCTTGGTTCATCACCCAGCAGCCTGTCTGGAAGGGGCTGAACATGTGGCCTCTGTTTTAGCTTTGTCATGGGTTCCATAAATAGGATTTTGGCAGTGAGGAAAGAACCCCACAACCGAGGTCCTCCGTGGCTCCCCAGTCCCTGAAATGGTCTTGGGAAATAAATAGTAGGTGTCTTACTCAGAGTGGACGTTAGCCTTTGTACCTACATACTCTCTTCTCACAGCCTTTCCCACTCCAGAAGCACAGGTACAGAAGCCTTGCCAACCTCAGCTTAGGCGAATGTGCTAGAAAGTATTTACGCAGGACATGGGGATCTCGCTTCGGCCGGCCAAACCACACTTGTTGGGACAGACATGGGTTGATTTATTTCCTAGATGTTTACATCCTGTTAACTTTGCTTCAAGGACCCTGTTTAAGGGACGTGTGTGGCACTGGGTCATCACAACATTCCTGGGAGTCTGGACAGTGTGACAAAGCTGAGGGACCTGCCAGAGCTCAGCCGTGAGTCTCTGGCATCCTCCGTGTCTGGCAATCTGAAGGTCTCGGGGGGGGGGGCGGTGTTGGGGAATAGGATCCGGTTCTGGCTGATACCTGGGATCATGAGACAGCAGCAGCACTTGACCAACCAATGGACATCATATGCAAAGCAAGCTGGACAGATCATTAGGTATTTTATTATTAGGAAAAAAAGCATCACTAATACACTGAGATCTTAGTAGGATATGATTTTAAACTCCGAGTCGTAAGTCTAGAAACCCACGGCATCTGGTTGCAATGGAAATGCTATTTCTGTTGTCCTTAACGATAAGTAAGAAAGGGATGTCTGTTCTAAGCCCCTTCCCTGAGGATTCTCAAGGAACCAGGCTTCTGTTGACCTGGGTCATTGTCTTGCTCTTCTGGGTGTAAAAGCCCACACACGACACTTCTACATGGGCCAGACAAAACACGTTCTTCCCTGAATACACAGCCCACCTAATTTTTTTTTCTATCTTTGTAACTGGCTGTGACTTACTGCTCCACTCACCTGCAAAAAACTCCCACACCCCTCCCTGCACACTGGCTGGCGGCTGTACTCTTTCTCATCTTCGTGTGTGTTTTCTTCATTCTCCTAAGGGCCCTGCACAAATCACAAAGGGCCCGACTTCCTCTGGCGTTTCTTCATTTCCTTCCTGGGTGATGCTTACAGCATTCCCTGAGAACACTGCTGTGAATTAATTGTGTATTTTTGGGTTCTCCAACTTCACAATCCCTGAAACTTTAGCATAGATTTGGGGGAGGGGGGGGCAAGAAACTCCCTTAAGGAAAGCTGGTGGCCCATGGAATCTACTTTACACAATAAAGACATGTGGGAATGTGGGCAGTAGGGGGCGCTCTCTCAGCAAAGTGAACATGACTCACTGGGCACCCAGGTCAGAGAACATGCCTTCTCTGCCACAGTCCGTGCCCCTTGCTGCTGCAGAACTGGGTAGCGGCTCTAGCTTTCGCGCAATGCACAGACCCTTTGTGCTTCTGTCTTTTTACAACTTGGGATACGAGATGTTTATTTCATGGCACATTTAGAAATGTTAATATGGGGTTGCATATACAGTGGTGGGCAGGAAGTCATGAAGTGCTCCTTCTGTGGTTTGAGATATAGCTTTTCTGGAATTTATTTTTAGCCCTTAGGTATGTGTAAACATGTCTGGCCGAGAGGAGGAATATGTACACGTATGTGCCCTCAAAGCCAAGAAGAGAGCAACAGATTCCCTTCAGCTGGAGTTACAGGTGGCAGTGAGCTGCCCAACGTGGGTGCTGGGACCCGAACTTAGGATTCATCTGTTAGAGCAGTATACATTCCTAACCGCTGAGCCACATCTCTGGCTCCTTTTCTGGAGTTCAATGCTGTGCCTTGAAAGATGTACATCTGTGTATGTGTGTGTTGGCGTGGATGTGTATATGTCTGCCCCTTCCTGAATCCTGTGTTCACAAACTAGCAAACTCCCCTTAGGGATTTTAAACTAAAAGTTGGGATAGAGATGTGGCAGTTCACATGATGACATCTGTGCATGAGTGCCTGTGTATTTGGGTGCTAATGTGTGTTCATATGTACCTTAGTGTGTGTATGCATGTGTATGTATGTGTTTATGTATGTATGTGTGTGTATGTATGTATGTACGTGTGTGTGTATGTATGTATGTGTGTATATGTGTATGTGTGTGCTCTTGTGTATGTATGTGTATGTATGTCTGTGCACACATGTTCCTGTGTGCCTTTGTCAATTTGTGGGTCTGTGCATGAATTCATGTAAGCATTAGAATTTGTAGGCATGCCGGTTGGTGACAGGGGGATGTGTCTCTGAATGAAAGCAGGCAGGGGGCCAGCTCTGCACCCTATGGAATTCAGCTCAGAGTTCCTACTATTATGCCGCTGTGGAGGCTCTCCTTACAAGGTGAAGCCCGATGGCTCCCAAGGGGCACCAATGAAGTGGGCCTAAGTTCAGTGTTCTTCGGACTTTTGCATTCTTGAGCACAACAGCCCCAGCCTCTGCTGGTGCTGAGCTTCCAAGATGTCAATGTTGCCTTGTTATACTATGCAAACCCCTCGGGCTCAACACTCCTTAATGTAACTCAAGGGGCTGAACTGTCCTGACCATTCTCCTGACCATTCTTTCTCTGATACCTGATCCAAAGGATGCCCCATCCTAGACTCCACTCTGTCTTCCCTCTCCTGAACTCTGCTCTGCTTTGGAGGCTCCCTGGAGAGCTCATCCACATTTCCTCTGGATTTCTTTCCTGTAAGAACTTTAAATAACGAGCCGTTAAATTGGGACAGGCGTGTGGTGGCTCTCACGCAAGTGTGGGAAGGTGACACTTAAGCAGAAACGGAACTCCTCCAGGGATGGGACTTTGTATGTCCCACTCTGCCCTTCCGCTATGAAGAACAGAGAAGCAGAAATAGACTTTAAGCTGAGAACTAAGAGACGGAACGTCCTTAAAACTATGGATGTCAGACCTCAGGCTCTTCGATCCTGTCTTCCCAACGAAGGGCCCACATAGTCTCTCACTCCATAAAAACCCAACGCTGCATGTCGGTCCTAACGGGTCTGCTGTTTGTTGTTTGGATGTGAAATGTCTCCCACGGACCCATGTACCGGAACCCCTGCCCCAGTCGGTGGTGCCGTTTGGGAAGATTTTAGAACCTTTTGGAGGTGGAACCTGGCTAGAGGAAAGACGTCACTGGGGGAAGGTTTTGAGTTCTTGTAGCCTGATCCCACGTCCTGTTCTTTACTTCCAGACTGCTGAGGCGGGGCGACGGGCTGGCCTCACGCTCCTAGAGCCGTGCTTTCCCCGCCATGATGGGCTGTATTCCCAAGGGTAAGCCARAACTAACCTTTTCTCCTGTAAGTTGCTTTCCTCTGTGTGTGAGAAGTTGACTAAGACATCACCCTTTCTGACGCTGTTCTTTTCAGATGAGACTTTGGTATGGAATACATGCTTGCTCTTGGATCTGGAGCATGGTAAGTTCTAACATGGATGCAGTTTTAATAAATAACTGTATTTTTGAGACACACACATATAAAAACCTCATAGGCATAAATTCACAATCTAATTCTTGGTGGTGGTGGTGGTGGTGGTGGTGGTGAGGATCTGACATTTGATTATCAAAGTAAAATTTGGCTGGGAACACAGAAGAGCCAGGTACTTTTCTCCAGAAGCCTTCCAAGTGGCTGCAAGAAATGCAAATCAGACCATAGAAACTCTGAGTGTATATTGGCCTGGGAACTTAGAAGACGGAACAGATAGTACACAGCAATACAGACTGTCACCACCACGGTCACAATGAAGTCACAAAGGCAAAATGAAAATGTACATGCTACACAATTATTAAACCTATTCTACAATGCACAGAGAGTACCTGGTTACAGCTGTTACTCGTAAGACAGACAGACGTGGGACTCCGAGCTCAGTGCGGTAGGTCGTTTGTCAATTATTGGATAAAATATATACATATGCATGCACGGCTTTCAAAATGCTGAACATATTTGCATATAATGCTTATCTGACAGATCATGAGAAACGAACCTTTCTTGAACCTTACAGAGGGGCTGTCATATGCACTCTGCGTGTTCACACTGCTTTGCTCACACCTTGACATACAAAGGTTCATTCGTGCCCTTGTCATGAGAACTGTGTCTCCTTGGGTGCATTGCTTGAAAATATCATTTGTGATCTTCTCTTCCCGCTTTCTTTTCTACTTTCCTTCCTCTGTCTTTTATCCTTTTAGCCAGGGAAAGATCAGGAACTTACTAAGTACATCACCCCCCATGGCTTCATTTCATTTTCTGTTTTTGAGCTATTTTCATTCTCAGGGCTGTGGTAGATGAGTGGCTACATTAGACCACAATCGTGGAAACCTTAACATGTGCTCTCTAATGTTTTCTACATTATCCTTCCCTTCCTTCCTTCATTA
>BDUI01013196.1:6714-18971 GCA_002335545.1 Apodemus speciosus | reverse complement strand
GATAGAATTCTGCACTAAAACCATCTGGTCCTGTGCTTATTTTGGTTGGAAGACTTTCTATGACCCCTGCTATTTCTTTGGGGCTTATGGGACTGTTTAGAAGATCTATTTGATCCTGGTTTAATTTTGGTATTTGGCATCTCTCTAGGAAATTGTCCATTTCCTACAGATTCTCCAGTTGTGTTGAGTATAGGCTTTTGTAGTAGGATCTGATGATTTAAGACCTGTGTCTTACAGCAGCCACTTATTTTGCTTCAGGAAGTTGGTGAGAATGATGTTGAAGTAGCTGTGAGAGGGATGGAAAGGAATGTTCCAAGACAAAAATATTAAAGCAGTGAAGCTTTATATAAATTTTCAGTGCATGAAGATCCTTGAATGGGAGGTCCCATTGAGTAGAGTAATGCTATAATGAGCCTCTGACTGGACCCTGTCATTTGAGCTCAGTTTTAACTTGAGTGTATAGTCATAAATTTATGTTTTCAATTAGCTTTCCAAGCTAAAGATTCTTGAGAGAAATGTACATTTATGGTATAGATGTGGTGAATCTGCCCTTCCTGGATGCAATAAATTTTAATAAAAATAAATTTTAATAAAAAATATGATTTTGATTAAAATGTAAACACAGCACTTCCCTCTTTACCTTTTCTTCCTCTGGCACCTCCCAGGTTCCCTCCCTTCAACTTCTCCCTTGTCCTCCCTACTCTTAAATTGACAGCCTCACTTCTTTCATTATTGTTGGGGGATTTTCAGTTATATGTTTTGAACATGTGGAAAGTTCATCATTAAGGACATCATCTTTTAGGACTTTGGGGATATTTTGAACTGGAGGAATTTTGATGTTCCAGGATTCAAATACCCATTATTTTGTCATTGAGGACTGTGATTATGATCAATATAGGAAATAAAACTCTTGTTTAGGGAGTCCTGAGGCATTACCCCAGGACTTCTTGATCATCTAGGATTTTAACCAGAGACCAGAGAAGCTAAATTACTTGAAGTTACAGTCACAGCCTTGGAATAAATGTATCTTTCAGGAAAACAAAAGAAGCAAGAATCCTCCTGAAAGGGATGTTTTGGTAGATGGTGAAGTTCAGCACCAGGCAGGCAGTGGTGGATGTGGCAAGAGCTCACATAACAAGTATATGGAATGGATTACAATATTTCCTGATTAGTTATATATGGCATATGTAAGAGACAAAACTCATGGAGACAAAGAAAAGACAACAGAGAAGAATTTTTACCAAATGTCATGAGAACTTGAATTCGAAACATTATCACTAATAAACAATCAGGACATGGCCATAATTCTTAGTGTTTGGTCCATGCATACATCAAACACACACATATACACACAAATAGAAAAATAAAGCAAGAATATGTCTAAAGATTTTGTCCTACTTGTTAATAAATCCATCTGGCATCTGCCAATCACAGTGTATTGGGTTTATTTAATCAAAGCTTTACCAATATCAAATAACAAGCTTAGAGAAGCAGTTCCTAGTAGCTTTCTGGTCAGACGGGCTAGCCAGTGCAGTCAGATTTTGTTTCATTAAAACCAGGATTCAAGGCAATCAGGAGTAGAGTGATAGAGCTGGATACATTGCCTCCTTTTGTCCTCAATATGCACACAGGCAGGCACACACACATGCATATAACACACACACACACATACACACACAAATAGAAAAAAATCAAGAACATCTCAAAGCTTCTGTCCCACTTTTTAATAAATTCATATGGCTTCTGCCCATCACAGTGTATTAGGTTTATTTAATCAAAGCTTTACCCATATCAAATAAAAAGCTGATTAATTAGTCAGTTATCTTTTACTATGTCTTTTTTTTAACCTCAGTTATTATTTTAGACTGTCGCTAAAGCAGTGAAAAGGTGAAGAGATGCTTGCTTTACTAAAGATGAGGTTCAGTGAAGGGTTAGGACCTACAAAGTCACTTCCAAAGAATCTGTGGACATTTTCAGTCCTTTTGACAAGCCTGGTTGATGGCCCACCATGGAAACTTAATCTTTATATGATTCCGAATTGAATTGGCTATGAATTTGTCTTTAAAATTAAAGATTAATTCTGTGTTTGAAAGGAGGTAGAGTGTTTGCCCAGCATGTTCAAGACACTAGATTCCATTCTCAGAACCACAGACACACAAAAATATAAAAGAATGTAACTCTATTTTCAAAGAGGTCAAGATGACCTATTTCAAGCCATAGAGACATTTCTTCCTCCTTCACCTCAGAACATCTTATTGTCCTTCCAAGACAAGCAATTTAAACCTATCTATTGAAATAGAAATTTCCTAGTTCCCTCAGTTCATTTCTCAGAAAAAAAAGGGAGCATGTCTGAAGAACTACAAGCTTGGAGGATGACTAAGGATGAAAACAAAATGCTTTATATTAATTATGAGGTCAAATTAGTCTTTACTAGATCAATCCAAGAAGCACCAGCCACCAGTTTAGTTGCCAAAATCACTATTTGAGGAATTGCATGGAAGAATCAGGGTAAAAAAGCATTCATCATAATATACTCATTACCTGAGTTAGCATGGAGAACTTGCTTTTAAATTTTTTATTAGGATATTTTAATTGTGTAATGTAAGGGATTTCATTATGCATCATGTACTTTGATCATATTTGCTCCAGCTCTCCTTTCAGAAAAGGATAGCTGAGTATTTGCTCAGCTCTTTCTGAGGAGTATGCTAAGGCTTGAAAGGATTTAGCCACTGATCACTTCGTTTCCTTCATAGATCTTAAAAGGAAAACAATGGAAAAATTTTCAGGAATGTTTCCTGAGTTACTATTTTGGAATTTTCAATTTTTGAAAACCCTAAGAAAACAAAACAAACACAAAACAAAAACAAAGACAATAATTGTATCCAAATTCCCTTTAGGGACAGTGCTGAGTACCAACAACATACTTTCCCTTTTCACCATCAGAGGAAGATACAGCATCTATGTCATCATTTGTGTGTATTTTACCTTCCTACCTCTTTTAATATTTGTCTGCTCAGGAAACTTTCTCTGATGTTTTTTCAGCCATGTTCCTATCTATCAAGAAATCCTAATGTACAGAAAACTGTCAAATAAAAGCTATATGTTATAGCATAATCAAAGTAAGACAGTTTGGGGATATGTTTTCTTATAACTGAGTATCTAAAGTTGTCAACATGACTCTCAACTTATTTGAACACACAAGCAATGTTCTTAGCTTCTACTGTTTGTATAAATCGGGAAAGTTTGGCTTGTCTCATTCTCTATGAGTTATTCACCCCTTTAGATTTTAGGACTTACTTAGTGACCTCATCTACTACACTGGCAATGCTATCTATATAGCTTTGCAATGAGGTTTGCCATAGTTCATGGTTGTCAACTTTGTACTTTGTCCCTCCACCCACCCACCCACCAACTCCTGACTCCCTGCCCTCAATTTCCTTACATTGGGGCATGGAACATTCACAGGACCAAGGGCCTCTCCTCCCATTGATGTCCAACAAGGCCATCCTCTGCTACAAATGCTGCTGGAGCCAAGGGTCCCTCCAAGTGAACTCCTTGGTTTGTGGCTTAGTCCCTGGGAGCTCTGGGGTGTTTGGTTGGTTGATATTGTTGTTCTTCTTATGGGGTTGCAAACCTCTTCAGCTCCTTCCTTTCTCTAACTCATCCATTGGGGACCTTATGCTCAGTCCAATGGTTAACTGTGAGCATCTGCCTCTGTACTTGCAAGGCTCTGGCAGGGTCTTGAAGGAGACAGCTATAACAGGCTCCTTTCAGCAAACAGCCACAATATTGTAAGGGTTTGTTGACTACGTATGGGATGAATCCCCAGGTGGGACAGTCTCTGGATGGCCTTTCCTTCAGTCTCTGCTTAATACTTTGTCTCTGAATTTGCTCCCATGAGTAATTTTCCCCTTTCTAAGAAGGACTGATGCACCCATATTTTGGTCTTCCTTCTTCTTGAACTTCATGTGGTCTGTGAATTGTATCATGGCTATTCACAGCTTTTGGGCTAATGTCCACTTATCAGTAAGTGCATACACTCTGGCATTGCTGGTGGGATTGCAAACTGTTACAACCACTCTGGAAATTAGTCTGGTGGTTCCTCAGAAAATTGGACATAGTATTACCTGAAGACCCAGCTATACCACTCCTGGACATATACCAAAAAGATGCTCCAATATGTAATAAGGACACATGGTCCACTATGTTCATAGCAGCCTTATTTATAATAGCCAGAAGCTGGAAACAACCCAGATGTTCCTCAACAGAGGAATAGATACAGAAACTGTGGTATATTTACAGAATGGAATACTACTCAGCTATTAAAAACAATGAATTCATGGAACTCTTAGGAAAATGGATGGAGCTAGAAAATATCTCTGTGATTGAGGTAACTCAATCACAAAAGAGCACACATGGTGTGCTCTCTACCTCTTAAATGTAGATATAATGGGACCAGCCTCCTCAAATTCCTGCCACTCTGACTTCCTTGCCATGATAGACTGTAGTCTCAGACTCTGAGCCAAAACAAGAACTTCCTTCCTTAAGTTGGTTTTGTTAGGTGTTTTTTTTTCACAGCAAAAAGACAACTCAGAAAGGATTCTTTTAGTATGTGAAATTCAGAAACAAATACTCCAGGCGGCTACAATAGATCCCCTTAATTCCTTTAAAATCAGAGTTTCCAGTATATTAACCATTTGCTAGAATAATTATTGTAGATATAACTCCATGGGAATATACAACTTAATAGACTTGTTTTGGTTGAGAAGAAATAAATTGATCATATCTTGCAGAAATATTAAATTTTCTAGACCTTTGTAGCCCTTATTAAGGATGGAGCTGGAGAGCATCATACTGAGTGAAGYAACCCCATCTCAAAAGAATACACATGGCATGCACTCACTGATAAGTGGATATTAGCCTAGAATCTTGGAACACCATAGACACAATCCACCTATCAAATGCTGTCTGACAAGAAGGAGAAAGTGGACCCAGGTTCTGGAAAGGCCCAATGCAGCAGTGCAGGGGAATACCAGAACAGGGAAGTGGGAAGGGGTGAATAGGGGAACAAGGGGAGGGAAAAAGACATATGGGACATTTGTGGGCGGGGGCGGGAAAACCAGGAAAAGGGAAATGAAATGTAAATAAAGAATATATCCAATAAAAAATTTAAAAAAATTAAAAAAAAGAAACTATCAACCTAAAACTTAAACAAATCAAAACAACAGCAGCAATGACAAGGAAATCAACAAAAGACAGCCCAGGAAATGTTCTCAAATAACTATGATGAATGTATATTTTTCAAGTTCACTCAACTGTTATGGGTAAAGTTTACACCATTGTAATATCTTCTGTTATCTTTCTGTCCATCTGTATGGCATTAACCATTAGTTATATATTCATTAAAATATATTTTATGATTATATTTCTATTACTCACTTGTCATATAACTATACTTGATTGGGTGGGTTATATGGGGCCATAGGCTGTACAGTGAGCCCCCAGTTCCTGTTTCAAAGTAATATCTCTGAATATTACTACTATCTCTTAAAAAGAGGCTAGGCTATAGACACACTGGGAAGAGATTCTGGGAAAACATAGGAGGAATGTATCTAGCCATAAGCAAGGGAGAGAGGTGAAGGGGTTCAGAAGACTGACCCTGCTGACACCTGGACCATGAAATACTAGCCTCTGGAGTTATAGTGAAATAGATTTCTGAATTTTATGTTGCTGAGTCTGTGGTACTTTACTGTGACAGCAGTAGTGAACTAATACCTACAGCTAACTGTCTTTTTAGTGACTTTTTATGTATAAAATAAAAATAGCCAATAAATGTGCAGTTACAAATACAGTTATTCATAAAATGTTTTGAAAGCAAGAGGCTTCTCATTTAGTGTTATTGTAAGTATCTGTTCATACTGACCTCTTTTTGATTTTAATCACAAGAGATCATTGATGACTTGCTTATCAAGACTACACCTGTTTCATTCAACACATGCTTATGTGCCTGTTATGTGCCAGGCACTAAGCTAGATATTGAGTATGAAGTGCCAAATAGAAAACTTGTCTGATTCATGAAACCATCACTTGAGTAATGGTTGCAATGAGTAGTAATTTATTTCTTGTTTTTACAAGAGWAGATTTGCTACCTTAATGGCTGCAAGATAATAGTCAACTATTTTATAATTGTTTTTTATTGTTACTTTAATGCATTTTTTTGAGTTGGGGGTTTTTCAAAGTCCCAAATATTTTGAACTGCTCCATTTTAATGACATTTAACAGTACATAGCATATTGTATATAGCAGTTCGGCAAATGCTTGATAAATTGCTATAATTGCTGCTGAAATTTTCTGTGATAGAAAGTCTTAGTTAGCACCACATAGTCAATTTTCCACAGTGTTAGCTGTAATAATTGCAATTGTTATCCTTTACCATGCTGAGACGTTTCTTCATTTCAGTATTAATTGTTCAGTCCTATAATGCTGGTCCCATGTTTTAATATTTATTTTAGGAGATGGAAGAATAGAGAGTTGATTTTTAAAAAGTATTTAAAATTACTTCAGACTCTGTTGTTAGCTTTCCTTCTCTGTGTACCAGTTGTTAGCTAGAGTCTGATAACATATTGTTGAAAAGGATGTTTACTGATGATCTAACACATGGTAAGGAAACTGTTTTCTGAATTGCTGCCAAAACTTAATAAAGTATCTTAGCTACTGTTATGGGGAAAATCTGAAATTTTTAAACTGATAAAATTTTCATATATTTGCTTCAGCACCACTTTGGGGTCATTATGATCAATTTCAATTTCACTATTTTTTGATATTAGTATTTTATATATGAGTATTTTTGGAGAGGAATGGAGAACTTTTACTTTTGCTAAATTGATTTCTATCTGTACTTGAAACTACCAAGGTCTGTTGTTTCTTTGTGTTAATTACTATCATCTTGGTTCTGAAAGTGGATTTGAGCACAATTCAACCTATACACGTTGAAAGAAAGATAATGAAGAATAAACATGCCTTCATTGCTTTACGACTGTGTTTTAGCACTGGGGATTTTTGAAGATGATACAGATACATGGGAAAATTTCAACAGATGACCTTAAAGTGCACTAACATTTCAACTGACATTTTCCTACATGATTTATTCTTTACCCAGTGGTCAGGCAGTGAATCAGTCAAAGTGACTTATCCTGACTCATGAAAAGGTGAAAAGGTATGTTCTCTGTGACTCAACACCTTCCCTAGGGTGATTCAGGAAACACTTTTCAAAGATCTATTCTAACTTTTTAGCTTGTCTATACTTCAAATCCTTGAAAACAAAGAAATCAAAACAACAAAATAAATAATGTTTCATTATTATATTTGTAAATCATGACTCCTTCAAGACTTGAAGGTATGCTTAAAATTCATTACTTCTTTCTCTAAAACAAATATGTGCATGTTTTATTTATTGTAAGTCTGAGTCCAATGCCATTTTCCCTCATATTTTGGATTATGGGTAAGGAAATTATGCACATATTTGAAAATCATGCACTATTTAAAATTCTATGAAGATTGCACAAAAGAAAAAAAAAGCACTCCATCTCCAGACAAATTTGACATTAGAAAACAAAGCAATTTATTTTCCTCAAAATGGTAGCTAGCACTGGGAATGTGATAATTTAAATAGATTTAACTGTAAAGAGCATATTTTCTCTTTTTGCTAAAAGAAGCATATACAGACAGTGTCTATAAATATAAAGATCATTTGCTTTATTGAGAAGAGCCAATTTGTTTTCTCCAAATAAGCACATGCACACAGCTGCTCTTAAAAAGTGCCAAAGCTTTGGATAGTGTATGTAGCAAAGTCTTCCTACCAGGACCCCCTACACAGAGTTGGAATTCCAGGTTTCAAGAGTCATAGAAAATGTATTTGCTGTTTTAAAGGGTGTACAAGTTCAGTGTATGAGTTCATTATTCACGAATGTGAAAAATCCTCCCAAATCAATGTAAAAGAAGATAGAGCATACAATGATTGTCAAATAACAATGGAAGAGCAAAGAAAAAAACTGGGCAGTCCATTAACCTCTATGTCTTATGTAAGGAAAAGGTAACATTGAAAAAGGAAAAGAAAAGGTCTAACTCCAGAAACAAGGAAGGCACCTAGTAGAACTGTTAAAAGCATTAAAAAAATCAATTCTTTCACCTCATCATAAGAGGGTCTGGAGAGTGAAGAAATGTATAGCCCTTGCTTACTAGAATGTGTTATAGTGCAACTTGCACACACATGTGCACATACCCACATACACACATACATACACATACACACACGTGTCGGGGGAGGGAGATGGAGAAAGGGAGAAGGAGAAGGAGAGGGAGAGGGGTACAGGGACAAAGGCAGAAAGAGATGTCACCATCTGCCTCGTCTTAGAAATGAAATGGAGATGAAGAGGTAACCTCATCATATCAATAGAGTTCAGTAACTAAATGTAGATTTTGGTATCTACAACATATCAGTTCTTCAGAGTTTAAAATTATGGTAATTTAAAGAGAAAAACTGTTAGAATTTAAGATAGCACTGATTTTATCTGTTACATATACATATAATTGTAATAGTAAAATAATATTAACATTCGTTTGTAAGCATATAAAGCCTACAACTTTGGAGTTCTGGTTATAAATTCAAGCCTGTATGTACAAGAAAGGGGGCTAGAGCAATACCACACAGGAGAATAGGTTGGTGTTATTTTCCACACTGCAGCAAGTTAATCATTTTTGAAATGTAGGGTATATTCATAGTTGTTGACACAATTCTTTCCTAGATAATTGCTTTGAGCTCTGGGCAGCTGTTGGTAGGGAAAGATTTGCAGAAATAATCATACATGGTGCAAGTAACTAGAAACTTCCAAGAGCTGTCATTAACCATAATGTTGATGCCTATCTAAAAGAAAGAAATGACAAATCTGAGAATCTGTGTCTGTTGTGTGAAACCATATTGTGTTTTGGTCATGAGAAAATGCTTTCAAATGATCCTTTTGAAAACTCAAATTATCTCAGAGCATCGAGTATCTACACAAGTCCTCAATCTTGCTGTTAACTCTTTGTTATCTTTAAGTTCATTATAGAATTGTTTGTATTTCTCCATTAATTCATAGATTAAAGTCCTAACTCTCAATGTGATGATATTTAGAGATGATACTTTTAGGGAAGGAATAAGGTTCTTCTAAGGCCAAGAATAGCACTTCCACAGTGGAGTAAATGGCCTTATAAAAAGAATACAGTGCTTATATTCTATGTGTACTCAAAGTAACAGTCTTATGAGCTCAGGGAGCGAGAAGGTAATTACAGACTGAAAGAATATCCCTTTGAATAAAGCCCATTTTTGCCTCTCAACCCTCCAGAATTGTGAGAAATAATTTCTGCCATTTCAATCAGCTAGCCAGTCTCTTTCTGTAAGGACAATCCAAGCTGCCTGATATAAGACTTAAGAAGATATGGGACCAAAAACAAGATTGGAATAATTTCTGAGTTTAGGAATGAGAAGGATAGAAGGAGCAAACTTTAACTTTACTGCTGCTAATTGCAAGCTGGGCATTGTGGTGTATGCCTTTGATATCAGCACTTGAGATGCAGAGACAGGCAGTTCTTGGTGAATTCCCCAGTCAGACTATTCTAAATAACAACTTCCAGGCCAGCCAGGGCTATATAGTCTTTAAAAAATGTAAACTTTATTCTTGGAAATCATAAATGCTGTGCATTTTGGATTTTCAATGTTATTTCCTGGTAATTAACGTTGTTTATATATAAAATGGTAAATGCAATTAAAAATATATAGGAAAGATCTGAGAGAACGAAAGAAACTAATAAACACTGGAATAACAACAACAGAAGTTGATGAGGACAAGGTTAATTTTTACATTGAACTTTGCTTTCTATATGTGTAAGGTTTTTAAAATGTATTTTGAATGGCAAGGACTTGGAAAAAATTACTGGTATTAAAATTCCAAAGTGATTATTTAGTGGGTAATATGATCATAGACAAGTCATATGAACTGTTTATGACATAGTTTCTGAAAAAGAGGAATATGAGGTATGGTATGAAAATTAAATGAGTGAATTTGCATAAAACATAATACTATGCATACACACACATATATACATATACAATTGTCCTTCAAAAGCATCTTGGTTATCTTCAGATTGCATATATGAGTGTAACCCTGTAATATAATAGGAAAACTAAAAATTTCCCATCATATTGTAGGCATAGCATTATAATTCAATTCATTATTCATGTGCTTATGTTGAAGATAATATAAGACAACTCACCTGACCAGCTTTCTAAAGATTAGCATGTATAATTCTGAATTGTACATACTACATGGTAATAAGCACTCTGCTATTTTTACTATATTTTTATGATTATTTTTGGACAGCATTTATTTCAACTATGAAATAATTTATAAGATTGTATTATTTTAAAACTGAAGCAGCCTCATGTGCGTTATACTTTTATCATTTCCTGACTAAGTTATAAGGTCAAGTTAAGTAGCCAATGTATATGATCTAGTTTGGGCAACTATAGTCTGTGATATGCATAAAGTAACAGAGTTGCTTGCTGACACCTTCCTCCAAATATATGTCTATCATTAAATAATACATGACTCTGTACATGTAAGCTATAATCAGTTATGTCATTTTTGCTGGTAACAACAATTAATATGTAGATAGTAAAAATAAAAAGGCATTAAAATGTAGATTTTTTTCAGTCTTTTGATATTTACTAATCTCTTAGTAATGTTAGATATTTCATTAAATGAAAAGGGTTTATAGTTTGGTACAAATATGTTTAGTACTGCAATATTCCCTTGATGGATTATTTCCTTGACCAGTTTTAAGTAACAGTCTATAATTCATTATTCATTTGGATTGAAGTCATTTGTCAGATATTAAGATAGCAATTATTGTTTACATCCTGGATTCATTTCTTAGAATACTTTCCACAATCTTATTAGAGATAGCATCTGTCTTTGGTGGTGAAGTGTGTTTCTTGGAGCCAGCAAATAATTCTGCTCTTTAATAATCCAGTCTACTAACTTGTGTCTTTTGATGGGGAAGTTGAAATTGATGGGGAAGTTGAATTCAAAGTTACTATTTATAGATGTGGAATGATTACTCTCATCTTGTTTGTTTTATTGTGTTTGTTTTCTTAGTCTTCCTTTCTTTAGTCACTGTGCTAACATTGATTGACCCTCACCTGACACCCATGGCTATATTTAGCCTTCTCTTCAGTCTGAAATATTCCTTGCAGCATACTTTGTAAGACTTATTTGATGATCATAAATATTTCCCTCTGCTTTTATCATAAATACCTTCTGCTTCTCCTACAATTTTGATAGTTTTTCTGGATATGATCCTCTGGACTGGCTTCAGAAATTTTACTTCATTGGCCCAAATACTTCTGGTTTTTACCATATACAACTTTTTGTTTTGTTTTGTTTTTTKAGACAGGGTTTCACTGTATAGCCCTGGCTGTCCTGGAACTCACTCTGGAGACCAGGCTGGCCTCAAACTCAGGAATCTGCCTGCCTCTGCCTCCCAAGTGCTGGGATTACAGGCACATGCCACCACTGCCCAGCCCCTTCTGGTTTTAAACCCTTCATTGAAGTCAGCTGCTATTCTGATACACTTGTCTTTCTGTATAACTTGGCCTTTCCATCTTGAAGTTTTCAGTATCTCTTGTTCTGCCCATTAAGTGTTTTGATTAATAAGAAAGTGTAGATTTTCTTCTTTCCTGGACCTGTTATCTGATATTCTGTGTGTTACTTGTACCTGAAAAGTTATCATTTTTTCTAGATTTTGAAATGTTTCTCTGATTTTGTTGAAAATATTTATATGCCTTTACTCTGAATTGCATTTTTTCTATATCCCATGATTCATAGATGTTGTCTTTGCATAGTGCTTAGTCAGGGTTTCACTTCTTACACAAACATAGGGACCAAGAAGCAAGTTGGGGAGAAAAGGCTTTATTTAGCTTACACTTTCCACATTGCTGTTGATCACTAAAGGAAGTCAGGATAGGAACTCAAGCAGGTCAGGAAGCAGGAGCTGATGCAGAGGCCATGAAGGGATGTTTCTTACTGGCTTGCATCTCCTGCCTTACTCAGCCTGCTCTCTTATAGAACCCAAGAATACCAGCCCAGGGATGGCACCACCAACAATGGGCCCTCCCTCCTTGATCACTAATTGAGAAAATGCCCCACAGCTAGATCTCA
>BDUI01013194.1:15843-26814 GCA_002335545.1 Apodemus speciosus | reverse complement strand
TCCCACCTCCCCACTCTCAATTTCCATAAACATGGGCATCTATCAAAACTTTATAGGACCAAGGACTATATTTTATGAAGAGCATTTCAAAAATATTCCCAAGAAGTATGAGAAATTAGTTTTGTGCTTCAAATTCTTGAAATCCAAGAAAAATAGAATTGGAAGTCAACATTATCCTTTGGGATAACAAGGAAAGGTAAAAAAATCATTATTTTCTCTCCTATGATAAGTTTATAAAAATATTTCTGCCATATTTTGAGTTTACCATAATTACATTATTTTCTCCTTCCTCTTACTACTKTCAAACACTCTGATATAATACCCCTATGTTTTCTTTCAAATTATGGCTTCCTTTTAACTAACATGCATACCAAACAATCATACAAACACAGATACACAGCAACAACCTGCTCAGGCTATGTTTTATTTGTTTATATTTTTGACATCTATGCTATTGTGTAACATTTCTGTAAGACCTATCTCGAGGCATCTGTGAATTCTGAAGCAAATAGTAAAAGATTTTACTTGTTTTGAACCATGTATTTGAGATGCCCATAGTGAGGCTACTTCACATATGCTTGCCCCCAACAGACTTGCTTTTATGTGTTTGAAGCGAACACAACTTATATAAAATGGATAGAAAATTATAAGATGTAAAGTATTCAGWCTCAAGTACATAGCAAAGCGCATTAAGTATTGTTAACATGCTGAATAATGAAACTCCAGAACTGAAACATATTTTGTAACTGAATTACTTTACACTTGATTAACATTTCCTGACTTAGTCTCCTATAGACTCCAGAAAGCAAGTGAGGGATTTTCAAGTATTCCCAGCATATGTGTCAAAAGTATGGGAGAACAAAGAGTTGTAAATTCTCTGTGGCTCTTCACTTTCACTGTTTCTTTTTYATCTCCACAGATTCTATTAAAGAAGAATGACCCTGACAAATAGCTCTTTGGTAACAGAATTCATTCTCATGGGTTTAACAGATAACCCTGACCTGCAAGTACCCCTGTTCTTAGTTTTCCTAGTAATGTATTTTATAACTGCCTTTGGGAATTTGACCTTGATCCTTCTCACTGTGCTCAACTCTCACCTTCACACCCCTATGTACTTTTTCCTCTTTAATCTGTCCTTCATAGACCTCTGCTATTCTTCAGTTGTTATACCAAAAATGCTGATGARCTTTGTTCTAAAGAAGAATATTATTGGTTTTGAAGGATGTATGACTCAACTCTACTTCTTCTGTTTTTTTGGCACCTCCGAAGGTTATGTCCTGACAGCAATGGCCTATGATCGCTATGTGGCTATCTGCAATCCACTCATGTATAATGTTGCCATGTCCCCCAAAGTCTGTTCCTATTTTATGCTTGGTTCATATTTAATGGGGTTTATTGATGCCATGATCCATACTGGATGCATCCTGAGACTGACCTTCTGTGATGGGAACATCATCAACCACTACTTCTGTGATCTTCTGCCTTTGATGAAGCTCTCCTGCACAAGCACCTATGTTAATGAGGTAGAGATTTTCATTGTAGGGGGGAAAGATATCACCATACCCTGTATTGTCATCCTTATTTCTTATGGCTTCATTTTCTCTAATATCCTCCAAATAAAATCCACTTGGGGCAGATCTAAAGCCTTCAACACCTGCAGTTCTCATATAATTGCTGTTTCTCTTTTTTATGGGTCATGTACATTTATGTACCTAAAACCCTCCTCAGCTGGATCTTTGAATGAGGGAAAAGTGTCTTCTGTATTCTATACCATTGTGGTCCCCATGATGAACCCTTTAATCTACAGCTTAAGAAATAAAGATGTTCAAATTGCCCTGAAAAAAAGTTTGAGCAGGAGAAAGTTTAAGTGATATACTTATTATCTTTGTGACAATTGTGACAGATCCAAGGTTTTCTTGATGTAGTACCTATTTCACTATCAAAATTTTTCATCACTGTGAGGAAATGTATATTTTTCTTTCCATATTCTTGGTGAAAGTTTTCTTTGTTTCAACAATATTATCATGTGTATTTTCAGCATTTAAACATTTTAAAATTAGTTATTATTAATTAAAGCTTTTTAATATGGTTATAAAATTTTCTCTGAAAATAATGGTTTGCCAGTGATTAATAAAAGTGGTTAGTTAATATCATATTAGCAATGATCTTTAATTATGTATCTTTGAAATGAGTTCTCTTACTCACTTGTTTCTTTACTGATTAAAAATCCTTCTTTACTCACAGTAGTGGCATTAATATTGTAAAGATATACCATCATATATATATATATATATATATATATATATATATATATATGTTTTATATATTATGTATATATATATGTAAAATGAGCAATCGTATAGAATTTATTGAGATTAGAATCCCTTATGTTAAAAATGATGATTAAATCATAAATCCAGAGTAATCTATTAGACTTTGCTTTAAATCTAGCCCTTTTTAATATTGACTCTATGTCTACTCCATTTTAAAAATACCATTTCACTAAGACAATCTTGGGATAAAAATTCCCTTTTGGAATTTGGCTGTGGATTGAGGAAATATAATGATAATTTAAAGAGCATTATTTTGATTCTTTTCTTCATCCTACCTGTTTTTGGATAGAAACAAGTTGGTACATCTCATTTTGAACAGGAGGAWWTAAATTTTGGCAGTGCAGCTGGGGAAAGATTGGCTAAAATTTGACCCTGGTATTTTTTTTATCAATGCTTTCAGAATCTTTTATTGCACTGTTGATAATGCTTTATGCTGTGGTTTCTATTTGTATGAATGATTCATTGATTCTCTTTGGTTCTTTTCAGCGTCTTGATTTTCTTGCTATTTCCTCTAGGGTTTCAGTATCATCTTTGGGATGTGTTCCTGAATTGTCTGTGTCCTAAATTGATTTCTAGGTTTCAACCATCTTATTATTTGAATCCTCGATATGGTCACTGATTTCTATGTAAATTATGCCTTTGAATTTTTTTATTTCTATGTATTTCCTTCTTCTAGATAATTCATAAAGTGTACCAGAATGCTGTACTRTCCTTTTTGATTCCCTTCCTGTAAATGTTTGTATGATTGATCCAAACCTTRGAATGAGCCTGTGCTTTATTATTTTTTATAGTTTAGTATGTTCTGAGAAAGGAATTTAGAACATTTTGTTTATCCATTCAGTATTTAATATATATCTGTTAAGTTTATACAAAATGAACTACATGATTTATTTTATTTTTATTTTGTTTCTTCATTTTGTGAGAATTTTTTGCAGGGCATTTTATGGTATTTTTTTGGTTTATCATTCTTTATTTTATTAATATTCTTCTTGATTGTTTTTTCTCTGCTTTGAAAAGAACTGATGTTGAATGGKTAAATATGTGGGAGGATCTGGAAATAGTTGGGGAGTGAAAAATGRAGAAAGTATTGTATTTGAAAAAATATTTTAACGAAAGTATAAAACCAGTATGTAGTTACTTACTAAAAATGTTCTAAAATAAAATTATTTATTAGAACCAAGTTCATTGTACAGACATATGTTTTCAAATCCACTCAGTAACACTTAGAGGTAGAACTTCTAACATTGTGACTGTTTCTAAATTTTTAAAGTRTAATATTAGACTATGAGGTATTTCTGTTTCTTTACATTTCTGTTCAAATGTTTATGGTTATGAGCAACATATGAAAAATGTCAGATCCACTCCACTACAATAAATATTTGTTGTTTTCCTACTTTTATATTATTCACCAAAGGGGGTGATGTTGGATTTTATAAAAAAAAAAAAAAAAAAAAAAAAAAAAAAAAAAAAAACAGCTTAAGATGAAGTGTGTATCCTATGAGATTAGCATCAATGTGTAAAATACTGTGCAAAAAATATTTTTGGAATCAACTGCAGAACACAATGCATCTCCAGACTTAGAGATAGTGCCAATACTCCTGACAATGTCCAATTTCCATGATCTCTGGCACATCTCAGGGTACCAGGAAAAGACTTTCCTAAAGGTGATACTCATGGAAGCAGCTGCAATAGGTATAGCAGCTTGGAATGATTGAGAAACGGAAATTTAGGAATCCCACTGGAGACATGCTGTAGGACAGACTTTGAGGCATCTCAGCTGCTTTGTTCATTAATAAGTATGATTTTGTTGTGTTCTCAAGGTCAGAAGATATAGTTCCTTGCCAAGCATCTTTCCTGTGACCATCAGCTCTACTCACTGCTAGTCATAAAAGCTCACCCCACATACAAACACAAAAGAGAATGATCAGGAAACAGAAAAACAATTTTTGAAAGGAACATTTATTTATTAGAAATAATCAGCAACTTCTAATAGTGAGAAATACGTTTTTAATAAAATTTATTAACAATTAATTTTGGATACGTAAAAAGTGACCAGGAGGTAATAAGATTTTTGAAAAGAATTTCTGAGATTTTAATGTAATTTTATTTATACTTGCTTGTCTGTTTAAGAAATTTTCAAACAGTATATTGTTATTCCATTTTTAGTTAATAGTGAAAGGGAAGTTGTGGGACTCTCACAAATTAGCAAATTAAAAGTGTGAAGATGACCTCATGGGGGCATTTGCATTCGAATATATCCCTGATGTAACTTCAATAGCAGATTAAAATTAATGAAAAATAATTTTGTTTTTATGAAACAATGTGTTCTTTCTTTTATATTTCACAATTTAAAAGTCATCTGTGCTTTGGCTACTTGCCCAGAAGTAAGATAGCTGGATCCCTTGATAGACATGATTTAGTTTAAAAAAAAAAAAAAAAAAACAAACTTCATTTTGCTGTACCACCTCATTTCCCATGAGATGCATGGGAATAGATGAATAAATTATCATAATACTTCACCCCTCTATGCAGTATACATAAATGAAGATATCATATCTCTGATTATATGGACCAATATTTGTGGAAAATCTATACCTTTCTTGAAAACTAAAAATTAATAAGCATTAATGTGAAGGCACTTTAATGGCTAAATTACTGCTACTCCTTTCAAATATGGTGAATTTCATTGTAGCTTTGTATACTAAACAGGATGATATATTCAATAATGTAATTTAAAGGAAGTTTCAATCAAGACAATATTAATGCTGGCTTCTTTGTTATTTAGCTTTCACATAGGCTAGGGACATATTGTAAAAGAAAACCTCCAATGAGAAAATACCTCCTTAAAACTAGACTCTGGTCCATTTTGCGGATCCACAATTGGTGGGCTAGCCCACTGTGAGGTAATCCCATCCATAAGCAGATGATCTTGAGTCCCATAACAGATAGGGCGAGCAAGTCATGGAAGCAATCTATTAAGCAGTGCCATTTCTTGGCCTCTGCTAGGTTAATACTGGAGTTCCTGTCCTGACTGCTTTTGATGATGGATTTTATAGTAAAGATAAGCTGAAGTAACTCTTTTCTTTTGATGTGACCTTTGGTCATGATGTTTTATCATGCCACGAGAAACCTTAGGTGAACATTTTGCATGCTAAGAGAGCACTACTCCCAGAAATTTACATATAATTGCCAATTTTATGATACCTTTATGACTTACAGTTAGATATACAATAAAGGACATTATTGTTGATTTTAATTTACAACTAAGATTACACAGTGATATCCTGTGGCTGAAGGCAACATGCACTTTAATCACAGAATACTGAGAAATCAAGCTAGATCTGATCTAGAAGCTTTTATTCTTCTGGCTAGCTCTTGTCATGCTAGAATATATTATGCAGGTTATTAGAGAAACATTTTCAATAGTCATATCCATCTGTGAACCCTGGAAGCTGGAATGTCTTCCTACCAGGAACAATGTGCTCATTATCCCAATAGTAGCATGACTCCTCTAGTAATAACTATTCATTACATGTTTTGAAGTTCATTCAACATAAGATGGGGAATCTCTATATTGTCTGTAGTCTGTGGCTCACAGCCTTGTCAAGGAATTCACTAATATTGTGTTGCTAATGAATATGGTGTTAAATTGCATTTTAAAATAAATGTTTATATCCAGAAATTAGATTCTTTTAGTCTTAGACAGAAAAATTTTACATACTAATGAGTAGCAGAGTTAATGCAGAGACCCATAGAATTGGTCAAACTGCTAGAAGCTTGAAATACCCAAGAAAAAATTCACATATCATATGATGCCCAAGAAGAAGGAAGGAGAGACCCCTGGTCCTAGAAAGGCTCAGTGCAACAGTGTAGGGGAATACTAGGACAGGGAATTAGGAAGTGGGTGATTGGGGGACAGGTGGAGGGAAAAGGGCTCCTGGGACTTTCGGGGAGGGGGAATACAGGAAAGGGGTAATCATTTGAAATATAAATGAAGAATATATTGCATAAAAAAGAAAACAAAACAAAAAGAAAGCAAAAAATGTTGAGTGTTCATCTATAAAACAACATCTATATTGCTCCTAAGTCTCAGAGAACATCATGGAAGAGAATGAAAAAAACAAGTAAGAGCCAAAAGATGAATGGAGGTATTGATGTGAAGTGTTTTCTAGGACTTAACCATTGCATTCATGAAGTTACAGTAACTATTGTAACCAACATATGACTGGAACAAGATTGGTCTCTCATCACTCAATGATGGTGGAGATATCAATATCCACTCCTTTATGAAGAATTATTGGCTATTATTGCCTGCTAGAGAAGGAGTTGTTTCTTACAGTGTTACCTACTGATAAGGTTCCCAGGTTATAGTAAACAGAGCAAACAAATAGTAATTATTAATACTAAAATTTTAATATTACATATTTAATACAAATTTAATTTCTTACATATATATCTGGTTAAATTACATATTTTTAAAATATCCTTACASGTACAACACACTACAGAATTATTGCAACTAATTGTATTTTCTATTGGTCATCCCCAAATACAAGGGTATAATAGCAACAATAAATGGATTTAGTGAATTGCTTTATCTTATAGATATATTTATTGATGTTTTTCAAGAATAATTCATAGAGAAAATGTATCTTCATCAAAGAATTTAAAGTTACATATCAATACAATTATTCATATAACTTGCATTTAATTTCATTACTTAGATTTGTCATATAATATAAAGAGTTTGTCATTTTTTTTAACAGAGCTGAGGACAGAACCCAGGGCCTTGCACTTGCTAGGCAAGCGCTCTACCACTGAGCTAAATCCCCAGCCCTGTCATTTTTGTACATACATATTTTCTATGCTATTTTCTCATACTTATCTACATTACATTTTTCTCCTCTCTTCATGGTCATAAAAATCATTGTCCTTTTGAGTTTTTTGATCATGCAGAACAGAAAAACCATGGTGATTATTTTTTGAAACTGGTTTATGTTGACTAACCTGAAAATTTCTGTTTTCTGCATTCTCCTTTATAGGACCCATTTTTTTTTGTTCATGCTTGAGTAAAATTCCACTGTGTGTGTGTGTGTGTGTGTGTGTGTGTGTGTGTGTGTGTGTGTGTCTGTGTGTGTGTCTGTGTGTGTGTGTGTGTAACCTTCATGGGCACAACAGTTCATTTTTAATCTCTGATATCACATGTTGTTCTACAATGGTCTTTGTGGCCATTGTCTCTCATCCCTTTAGAATACACCATTGTTTGCTGCAAAAAAAAAAAAAATCTCTCTATGTTAAGCTCAATGAATCTTATTTTAAGGACTCCAAGTGGAGAACACAGTGATTGAATGGTATTGTAGATCATGTGTGGAAGGAAATTCCATACTAATTTTCATAGAGGCTRCACAGATAGTAGATAAGCATTCCCTCTTGCATTTGTTATTTGTTTTATTAATAAAATTTATTGTGTCATTTGCTTTTGGTTTACACAGTATTTTTTCTCTTCCCTTACATTCATTCTATGTGTATCCTTAAGATTAAAGAGAATCTCATGTAGACAGAATATATAGGCATTTTGTTTTGTTCATTGAGTCATTCTAGGTCTCTTAAATAAGGAGTAATTGATTATTTTCCTGTATGGTCACTGATAGTTGAAGATTCATTAATGAAATTTTCCTACTTTATTTTGTAGTTTTATGACTTTTCCTTCTCCATTTTGTATCTGTTCTAGAGGATGGATGTGCTATGTGAATATTTTGGTTTTCAGAGATTATTCCATTTGAATCTTTTCCATTTTTGTTTGGCAGTTCCAAATAAATTTTCATTTTATGATTCTAGGGAGCAGGTATCCAGTCTGCTCCCTGGAAGACATGATATCCCAAGCCTTCCCAGAAGATACACTGCACTCAGAGTAGTTGGGCTACTGATAACACAGCCTTAGGCATCCCAGGAGAACTGCTACAAATATGGCAACAGAGCAAATAACTGGTTGTCATCTTGTCTGCTCTCCTGAAGACACAACAACTTGAAGGCATCCCAGGAGCACCTCTGTACACAGATCAACTGGGCTATAGACAAGGCTGTCTGAAGACCACCTGGGTGTCCTGCAGTATGCAGGGCAAAGGACCAGGAGACTGAAATCTTCACTGGAGTTCTGCTACACCAAGGGAAATAGAAACCACCGCTCATAGTCCCTGTGGATAAAATCTTCACAAAGACAACAACTTATAGCTCCTCCTAAAACCCAACAGTCTGAAGGCCTCCCAGGAGATCTACTGCAGTAAGGGCAACAGATCAGAAGCTTCTCTGCCTCTCTGAAGAGCCTCTAGTTAGAAGGCTGCTAGGTGGTCTGCTATAGCCAGGGCCTCAGGCCTACTGGGAGATCTAAAGCAACACATGGATAAATGAGGATGACTCCAGATAGAGTCACCCAGACTAGCAAACACTAGGGATACACATATTGTGGGAGACAAGAACAAGACCATAAGTAACAGAAGCCAATATGTATGGGCATTATTAGAAGCCACTTCTCCCACCACAGCAAGAAATGAATAGACCAACACACCTGAAAATCAGGAAGCTGATATAAACCCATATCTCAYGCTACTATACCCAGAAAAAGTCTTAATCAACATATATGAAGGAACCAAAATATTCCAGGACTAAACAAAATTCAAACAGTATCTATCTACCAGTACAGACCTTCACAGGATCCTAGAAAGAAAACTCCAACAAAAGGAAGGTACCTACAACCAAAAAATACAAGATATAAAGCYTCTTAAAACAAAGCCAACAGTAGAAAACCACAAGCACAAAAAGCCAMCTACTATAACCAACATATCAGTAAACAACTGTCATCTCTTTTTAATATCTACCAATAGTAATGGACTCTTCACACCTATAAAAATACATAAGCTGAAAAA
This sequence comes from Apodemus speciosus, assembly GCA_002335545.1. NCBI lineage: Eukaryota > Metazoa > Chordata > Mammalia > Rodentia > Muridae > Apodemus > Apodemus speciosus. The sequence goes on along the minus strand of BDUI01013194.1, from coordinate 17,558 downwards.
CTGGATACACAAACAGGATCCAGAATTTTGTTGCATACAAGAAACACACCTTAATCACAAAGACAGACACTCAAAGGATGGAAAAAGATCTTCCAAGCAAATGGTCCCAGGAAACAATCTGGCATTGCCATTCTATTGTCCAATGAAATTGACTTTCAACCAAAAGTTATCAAGTGTGATGAGGAAGGAAACTTCATATTCAAAAGGGAAAATCCACCAAGAGAAAATCTCAGTTCTGAACAGCTATGCCCTAAATGCAAGGGTATCCACAGTCATAAAAGAAACTTTTATAAAGCTCACAATGCAAATTGAACCCCAAACAATAAGAGTGGAAAACTTCAACACCCCACTCTCACCAATGGAGAAGTCATTGAATCAGAAACAAAACAGAGACACAGTGAAACTAATAGAGGTTATGAACCAAATGTATTTAACAGATATTTTCACCCTGAAAAGAAAAGAATACATCTTGTTCACAGCACCTCATGGTACCTTCTCCCAAATTCACCATATAACTAGTCATAAAACAAGCCTCAACTGATACAAGAAGATGGAAATAATTTCATGCATCCTACACGATCACCATGGCATATGGTTGATCTTGAGTAACAGCAAAAAGAAAAAAAGAAAGAAAAGAAAACCAGAAAGCTCACCTACACATAGAAATTGAACAACTCTTTACTCAAGTATAACTTGGTCAGGAAAGAAAAAAAGAAATTAAGACCTCCTGGCATTTAATGAAAATGTTCACACACTATACCCAAATTTATGAGATACAATGAAAGCAGTGCTAAGAAAATTTTCATAGCACTAAGTGCCCTTGTAAAGAAACTGGAGAGGTGTTACACTAGCAACTTAACAGTACACCTGAGAGCTCTAGAACAAAAAGAAGCAAACTCATCCAAGAGGAGTAGAAGGCAGGACACAATCAAATTTTGGGCCCAAACCAGCATATTAGAAACTTAGGGAAAATACAAAGAATCAACAAAATCAAAGGTGTTTTGTTTTGTTTTGTTTTGTTTTGTTTTGTTTTGTTTTTTGAGAATCAACAAAATAGATAAACCTCTAGCCAAACTTGCTAAAGGGCAAAATGTCAATATCTAAATTAACAAGATCAGAAATGAAAAGGAAAGCATAACAACAGAAATGGAAGAAATTCCAAAATCATTAGCTCCTACTAAAARAGCCTTTTCTCAATAAAACTGGAAAATCTAGATGAAATGGATGGTTTACTAGACAAATATCAGGTATCAAAGTTAACTCAGAATCAGATAAAACATTAAAATAGACCCAGAACCCCTAAATAACAAGAAGCAGTCATTAAAAGTCTCCCAATCAGAAAAAGGCCAGGACCAGATGGGTTTAGTGCAGAATTATATCATACCTTCAAAAAGACCTAATACCAATACTTTTCATGCTATTCCACAATATAGAAACAGAAGGAACACTACCAAACTGATTCTATGAAGACACAATTATGCTGATACCAAGAACACACAATGATCCAAAAAAGAAAGAGAACTTCAGACCAATTTCCCCTGTGAATATCAAASCAAAAGATACTCAATTAAATTCTTGCCAACACAATCCAAGAACACATCAAAACAATCATTCACCATGATTAAGTAGGCTTCATCCCAGGTATGCAGGGATGGTGCAATACATGGAAATTCATCAATGTAATCTTCTACATAAAACAAATTTAAAGAAAAAAA
>BDUI01013193.1:44958-58060 GCA_002335545.1 Apodemus speciosus | reverse complement strand
ATCTTTGGTTTGGGTTTGTTTTGTTTTGATTTCTATTATAGAGAAAAGTAATTTTCTTAAAAAAAAAAAAAAAAAAAAAAAAAAAAAAAAAAAAACAAATGTCAGAAATGAAAACTAGAAACAAGATACTACAAGATGCCCTAGTCCAATGGAAACAGTTTGAGGAAGCGCATCACCTGTGGCGCTCACTTTCTTGGCCGAGTGTGCTTTCGTGCTGGTTTTGGCCTTTTGCTGTGCGCTTTTGGTCTTGGTCAGTTTTTCTTTGCTCTCCTTCATCACCTGCTGTTCTTTCTGCTGCCATTTCTTACTAGCCGACTGGAGAGCCAAAAGGCGAAGCTGCAGCTCGGACAGTTCCTCTTCTTCTTCACCAAGTTTCTTTAGAACAAAAAAGTTACAATATTTAAATTCTATTACTTAACTTTAAATATTTGCCAACTTGAATCACCAACTTAACTAAAATGTAATGTTAGCATCAAAATAAAAATATTTAAATGGAAAATATGGATAAAATAACAAAAACTCATTTCCCTTCTATAAGTCAAAACTAATGCAATTCTTACAATACAAACAGAAAGTCAATTAGAAATTATTGGTCTGAATGTAAATAGGCAGGCATGAAGCAGAAGAGGAAAGTAAGAGCTGGACAACAGCAAGAAAGCAGCAATGAAGAATGACGGGGCTCATCAGGCTGCAGTACACAAATACCGCGTTACAATTCCAAGGACAATGTTAAGTTTTTAACCTTACTGCAGGTGGAAAACGATGTTCTCATTAGTTTGCATTTGAATGTTTTATGTTCTAAGTACAGATGATCCCTGAATACTTAAAATATTCTGAATACTACTTTTCTTCAAAGAAAACTAAAATAGTATGTCTTAAAAGAACGTGTTTCAAACTCATTTTCTAACTGAAGAAACTTGCTTATTTTTTCATTCTATCTTTCAAATTTTTAACTACACTACATAAACACTATACAAACTGATGGGTACTTGTGCTGTTTCAATGTGTGCACATACTGTAACATTTAAATCAGATCCAGTTATCTCAACCATGTATTTCTTCTTTACAGTGAAGACGTCAAAACTCTTGTCTTTCCGGCCCCTCTAGAGCAGCTCAGCAGAGCCTTCTTACTCCCCCGACTTATAACCTGAGTTGGCTTTAGAGAACCAGCCTGCTCTCCAGCCACATACTTTCACTGAAATGTAGCTAACTGAAAATAATCAAGCAACTCTTGAATTAAATTTCTTAGGTGTTCATAGATTTAAGTGGTTAGGAGAATCCTTTTAAAATTAGGAAAAGGAAGAAGAAATAGTTTCATATTCCAATACATTGGCTAGGGGATCTGGCTCAGTGGTAGAGCGCTATGCTTTGTGTGCATGGGGTCCCGGGTTCGATTCCAGGTATCTCCAAGGTTTTAATTTTACTTTTCAGGGTCTCATTCTACATAGGGTGTTACAACCTAGAACACATTTCCATAGAGACCTCCATAGTTTCCTGAGTATAGTAAAAGAGCTCCTCTATGACCTTGAAAACAATGTTCTCTATAACCAATACATTAAGATTCACATAGCTTTTTCTAATTGATATTGTATAACTATATTTTTCCTAAACTCCAATTATTTTTATTTGCAAGCATAAAGAAACAGCTAGCTAATGACCTCACCTTAGTATTTCCCCTTTCACAGTTGAAAAGTTAACACCACATCTGTTTATCTGTTAGTTTGTCTCAGTTAACCATAGAGCCCAAGTTAGAAATAAATGTCTGAGCTCTCTATAGAGCTCAGGTTACCCTTGAGTACACAATCCTTCTCGACTCAATCTCCTGACTGTTGAAATTATAAACCTATACTTCCACACTGGATTCTAAATAATACATGTAGACACCCTCAAAGGCCAGAAAAGGGTGTCAGATCTCTGAAGCTGGAGTTACAGGTGGTTGTGAGGTGCCCAATACAGGTGCTGAGAACCAAATACCAAGAATTCTTAATTGCTGAGCCATCTCTTCACATTTTCTTAGGTCATGTGTGCTACTATTCATAGCTACCCATACTGAATAGTGCAATTATGAAACATTTCCATTTTTAAATACAAGATTCTACTGTTAAATACAAATTTAGATTTTACCAAAAAAAGTTATCATCATTTTTCACTGAGATTACTCTACGCAATGACTCCCCTTGGAAGGAAATAAATATCACTGATGCTGTCATAGAATTATAGATGGTATTTAAAGTAGTTACTCAAAATCAAGATCCTGGAAATAGGGCTCAGAGAACCTCAGTCAGTTCTTGCTCTCACATCTAATTCCTACATAAACTCAGTGTTTTAACCTATACCAATGTATCTTTCTTCATCTATGAAACATAATGTCAACTTACTTCATATGGTTACTGTGAGGATATTTATGAGTGTGTGTTCACTGTCACATTATTCTTCCTAAATTCAGGACCATCTTTCCTAGACTTTCAATCATTTCAGTTTACTCTTAACAAAAAACTGAAATCACAATAGAAGAAATTGCAAATATTTTGGATCTATAAAAAGGCTTCTTGAGTTACTCAGTACTCAATATGTATCAAATTTTAAACAAAATTTGATTCTTCTATACTTTATTCTACTAAAGCCTTACAACAACCCAGAGAATGCATGACATTAAACTCATGGGAGGAGCACAAAAAGCCAAAGAACTCATTAGGCTAACATTTCTTTCAGTTAGTAAATAGTTAAAATGTGATTCCAGATCAATATCAACCTAATTCCATTATTAAATGGAATATAAAACACACAAACACACAGACACCAAAACAAAACAAAAAAACTTGGAAGATAAACTCTAAATCAAAATTAAATGAATGATTCAGAAACGAACAAAATGATCATCTATAGATCTGAATTACACATCAAGTTAATAGAGTTTAGACTTAAGTGGAAAGAAACTCTAAACAACTCTCCAGAATGTCTAAATAAAGTCACAGCAATAATTTCAAAATAGACTACAAATTGTGCATGGTGGCACACACCAGTACTCCCAGCAATCAGGAAGTAAAGGCAAGTTTGAAACCAGCCAGAGCTACATAATAAGATCAAGTCTCTAAAGTGAGTAAAAACGAAAGAACAGACTAGAGAATGCAAGTACAGGTCATAGAGAGATATTCAATCCCACGAAGTAGTATCTTACCTTTTCAGATAGAATATCTGAGGCACTGATTCTTCTTGTTAAATTTTGTTCTTTATCTTCTAATCCTTTAAAATAAAATAGCACCTTTTGAATATTCTAAAATATATCTAGAATTAATCCAAAATGGAAATAACACTAAAATCAGAAATTCTATTAAAGATTATCTTTATTATGGCCTTGTTTTTAATGATCCTCAACCAAAACGAAAGAATACTATTCTCTTAGTATATACAAATAAAACTATACAAATTAAAGAGAATGAAGGAATGAAGAAATCGCTCAGTTCATAAAATGGAAGCCACACAAATGAGAAGCCACATTTGATTCTCAGAAGCACATACAAAGCCAGGAGTGGTGGCTCGCATTTGCAATCTCAGCACTGGGAAGATGAAGACAAGGTGATACAGCTGGTGCTCACTGGCCAGAGAGCAGCATGACTGAGCTCCAGGTCCCAAGGAGGGACCCTGTCTCAAAAAAAGCAAGCAAATGATCATCTTAAGGAACATCCAAAATTGACTTCTTACAGAGAGAGAGAGAGAGAGAGAGAGAGAGACAGACAGACAGACAGACAGACAGACAGACAATGAAAATATAAATCTGACCAAGCTTGTAATATCAGCCTCATTCTAAAACCATTATGGCAAATGATTCGAGTATTAAAACAAGATAGTTTGATAAAACAGCTTTAGAACTAAAAATAACTACTTAGAATAAGAACAGAATTTATGGAGTAGATAAACAAAAATAAACCTTCATTACTAAATAGAGAAACCACAATGACAAACCAATAAAAAACAAACTTAATATTTAGACTATTGGTTTATACATATAAAACTGGCCATTTATTTAGTAGAACACAAGAAGGTGTAGTTTATATAGCAACAAAACTAAAGATGTTCAGATTTTTAGCATTGGACCTAGACTTCTACAGTATTATCCCATACTAACATACAACAGTTTTACAGATCATACAGAAACAGCACTAATAGCTTCTACAGTAGTGCTGAGATAGAGACTTGAGCTAACAAAGTTAAAACTTGGAAACCTTTCAGTGGGACCACAACCAAAGTTGCAGGTTTAAATTGCAAGCCTAGTATTTTATGTCTCCCCCCTCCTCCGCCCCATAATACCAAGAGACATCCTAATTTGGTTAAACAAGTGAACCCTCTGGTGAAAAATATACAGCTTACTTAATAAACAGAGAATAGTTACTCCAGGACCATAGATAAAACAAATAGAAGCAATCACCAAATCTGAGGCAGATTCCTTTTCCTCTAAACTTAAAAACAACAACAACAACAACAAAAACAAAAACAAAAAACCAACCCTATATGTATAAAATTCATTTTTTATACCATTTGACCCTGCTACTCAAAAAATTATGGCAAGAAAGGGTAACATGGACAAAGCCTGCCTGGACCACAAAGTGAGTTCGTAGACAACTCACAGAGAAGGGGGAAGCAAAACAATGTTTTGTTTTCCAGGGATGGGGGGAAAGTCTCGCTATGTCCTCCTGCCTCCAGTTCCCAAGTACTAGAACCACAGATATGCACGATCATACCTGCTATTATTTCAATTTTTATCTAGAATCTCCAAAATGTGAACTTGCCTTACACAGTTGCCAAGGACTTATATCTTACTCCTGGAACTGCATGTAAGCTCGAGTCAACATACAGACGGTAGCTAAAGCAGTAACAGTCAGAATGTCCCAGGAAAATGGAAAATCGAGGACATAAAAATAACCTTCATGGGAAAAAGTATTCTTTTGTTTGGTTTTTTCAAGACAAGGTTTCTCTGTATAACCCTGCCTATCCTCTCTCTGTAAGGCAGGCTAGCCTCAAACTCAAGAGATTCATCCACCAAGTCTCTGCTTCCTGAGTACTGGGATAAACAGCATGCACCATGACCACCAATGGAAAAAGTATTCTTTAAAAAAGAGAGAGAAGCCAGGCAGTGGTGGCGCATGTCTTTAATCCCAGCACTTGGGAGGCAGGGGCAAGCGGATTTCTGAGTTCGAGGCCAGCCTGGTCTACAGAGTGGACAGCCAGGGCTACACAGAGAAACCCTGTCTCAAAAAATCAAAAAAAGAAAAAAAGAGAGAGAGAGAAGAGGAGGAGGACAAGGAGGAGGAGGAGGAGGACGAGGAAGAGGAGGAGGAGGAGAGGCAGGTGTGGTAGTATTTATTAATCTCAGAATTCAGGCGGCAGAGGCAGAAAGATCTCTGCGGATCAAGGCCAGCATGGTCTTCAGAGTTCCCAGACAGGCAGAGCTGCTTGTTGAGACTATGTCTTAAACCAGAACAAAAAGGGGGGGGGGGGAGATGGGATGGTAAGGAACTGAATTAAAAATGCGTATTACAGAAACAAAGTTTCTCTTTACTATGGAGTATTCTCAACACTGCAGCCAGAGACCTTTTGATAACATAGGTTTTGGAGGCCTTTTTCTCAGAACAGAATCTCTAAGAGTTCTCGCTCCACTTCACTCAGAACTTAAAACCAATGTTGTATGTTTCTAGATGGTGTGCCTCCAAAATCCATCTTTGGTGGTTTGAATATGCTTGGCCCAAGGAGTGGCACTAGTAGGAGGTGTGGCCTTGTTGAAGTAGGTGTGGCTTTGTTAGAAGAACTGTCACTTTGGGCATGGGCTTTAAGACCTTCCTCCTAGTTGCCTGGAAGACAAGTCTCTCCTGGTTACCGTCAAATCACGAATTCTCAGCTTTTTCTTCAGCACCATGTTTGCCTGGATGCTGCCATGCTTCCTGCTATGAGAATGGACTGAACCTCTGAACTTATAAGCCAGCTCCAATTAAATGTTGTCCCTTGGAAGAGTTGCCTTGCTCATGATGTCTACAATGGAAACCCTAAGACACCATCTCTAATCTCCTCTCCAATACTCACACATCTCATTCTTCCTTAGTAAGATGGCTTCTTGATATTCTCAAGTATGGCAGTGGGGTCTTTGTTCCAGTCCATAGAGTCTCACTTTAGGACATAAGAGAAACCAACAGAAAGGGATCTGCTACGCTAAGGCCACCGAGTCCTACTTCCAGAGCTTACAATTCACGAAATCTTGGGAAAGGCCTGATATTCTCTATTTCTGTCAAGCTGACAGGTAATGCTAGCCTATCTTTAAAATCAATGATTCTTTGCCCAGAAATCTCATTTTAATTATTCATTTGTCCTTTCTTACAGTCTACAAATCTTTGTTTAAATCACACCTTCAAATGAACACTATCCTGAACCTACTAACATGATACCCTAACTCCCATCCTACTTACCCTGCTAATACTTCCCTCATGATATTAAGTTTGCTCATCATATTTGCTATGTTTCTTTCTAAGATGCAAGTATATGATGTCAAAGTGACCTTTAGGATACAGTATTGCACATCTATAGACCCAGATTCTCAAATGGGACAACTGTGTGAGCCTAGAAATTAGAGATGAGCCTAGGCAGCAGAGTGAAACACGGGACCAGAAAAACGTAAGTAAAAAATAAAAGCAAACCTATGGAGGCATAAACAATTAATTGTTCATTAACACCTGCAAGAGCCTGGAATAAAATTCTCAACTAGTTTGTGAATAAAAGGAAATGTGAAAAAGAACCACCGAATTCAACAACTGGATTGTGCAGAACCTAGCTAAATGTAGCTTTAACACTGAAAGTTTCTGTGCTGTGGTAGGGACTGAAAAGATTGTATTGGGTTAATGGAGAAATAGGAATTAAAAAGCAGGTACAACCTAGCTTTGTATAAATGAGGTAGGTACTGGGTTTGATACATAATCACACACAAAAATGCTGTCCTTATAGGAGTCCTAGTGCATACCATTTTCTTGGGAAGTTACAGCAAGAAGATCAGTAGAGACAAAGAGTTCAAGGCTAGCCTGAGCAATATCAATCAATACTCTATCTCTTAACATACAAACAGGCAAATTCACCATCACAGTGGCAAATTTTCAATAAAACTTAATAAGTGACCAATCAAAATATAAAGATGCAGGGATAGCTTAGTCATACAAGGTGTCCTAGCATGTACAGGCCATGGGTTCAATCTCCAATGCGACAAAAACCAAACACAATATCCCAGAAAAGAAAAAAGAACCTCCATCTAAAACCCAGGCACTTTTACTGGCAAAGTCCACTACCCATTCCGTGTATGATTCTAATCTTAAACTACTCTATAGAAGAGCTCAGAAACCAATCTTAATTCATTTTATGGATGACATAACCTTACATTAAAATGGCAAGGAAAACAGGGGTTAGGGGGCATTAAGGTTAAAAGGTCAGATGAATCACTTGCTAATCTTTATATTAACACACAAACATCCCAGGCTGGAGAGATGGCTCAATGGTTAAGAACACTGACTACTCTTCCAGAGATCCTGAGTTTAATTGCCAACAACCACATAGTGGCTCACAACCATCTTTAAAGGGATCTGATGTGCATAAAGACAGAGCACTCATACAAAATAAATAAATCTTATAAAAAAAATACAAACATCCATCTATCATATGCATAAGTACTATAGAGTCATACATGGGAATACCATTCAGCAATTAAAAACAGGAATGCATCAGTAATATACAAAACTACACAGATGAATTTCAAATAGCATGCTATGCGAAGAAAAGAAAAGGCCTAGAATCAGAATGCAGGGCTGGTGGTACCAGCCTACCATCCCGGTGACTTTTGAGGTTGAAGCAAGAGAACAAGTTAAAGGCTACCTTGAGCAATTTAGTGAAACCCTGCCTATTCTATTATAAAGCAGAAAGTAAAAATAAGAGTTGAGAATCTCACTCAGCAGTAAATTGCTTGCTTAGTAGGTATGAGGCCACAGGTTTAATCCTCACTAACATAAATAATAAACAAGCAAGCTGTATGATACAATTTATGTTACTCTGGAAAATCCTGGGAACAGACCAGCGGTCACCAGATGGACTACGGATTAAAAGACCTGTTAAGTATTAAAGGAATGGGGATAATAAGATTAAGTCAGTAGGTAAAGGGTTTGTCCTACAAGTCTGCTGATGACACTCAAACATCATACACACATACAAGAAAAACATTATAAACATAAAGAGGCATGTATCTGAATTGTAATGGCTGGTGATGATTATCAGTTATTCAACTGTCTACATAAGTCAAAATTTAGAAAAACTGAATAGTAAGACAAACGTTTTATTGCATAAAAAATTATATCTTGGGCTAGAGAGATGGCTCAGYGGTTAAGAGCACTGACTGCTCTTCCAGAGGTCCTGAGTTCAAATCCCAACAACCACATGGTGGCTCACAACCATCCCTAATGAGATCTGACTCCCTCTTCTGGGGTGTCTAAAGACAACTAAAGTGTAATTACATATAGTAAATAAATCTTTTAAAAAATTATACCTTAATAAAGAAAATACTAAATAAGGATTTTTAAAAACAAAATATATAAACTAATAGGTATAAAAAAGGCAGTTTAAACACTACAAAATCAATTAATATAATTTGTAGTATTAACTAAGAGACTTTTAAAACTCAATGATGAAAAAGATGGCTTAACTCTAAAATCTTCACAAATTAAAAAGTTTCAAAGTGGGAATGGGATGAAAACTTTCTTCACCCAATAAAGCTTAAAGACTTACAAAATTTATAAAACACTAAAGCAGTAAGTCTGCCCACTATCATCACTTCTGTCCAACACGTTTAAGACCTGGATAGCAAGCTGACTGGGCCGAAACCACAAAGATTAGCAGAAGTCAGGAATGGTGGCACACACTTAAATCCCAACACTCAGGAAGCTGAGGCAGATGATTACATGTTTCAGGACAGCATGGACCAACAAAGCAAGATCCAAGGCTGCCTGAACTACAGAGTGAGACCCTGCCTCAACCAAAGAACTTAGTAAACAAAGCTTACTATTAAGTAATACTATGACCTATAATGAAAGTACAAAAGAACTTAGAGAAGATCAGGACCCTCTCCTCRYATACACTAACAGACTTTAACCAAGCAGTCTTTAACACGGCTGATGCCTGTGGTAACCCCATTACCTTGGCTAGGATCCGTGGTGCTGGACTTCAAGGAAAGCTGCTTTGTTCCATCTTTCCCTCTTTTTACCCGGTTCTTATCCCCTGGTAAAGTCAGTTTTTGCCTGAGTGGTTTTAATTCAAATGCCTGAAAAGTCTTGACCTGTATCTTCTCCTCGGGAGCTACTTCCTTACTTGAGTCTTTTGTAATACTAGCGTTATCGGCGCTTGTTTGGTCCTCACAGTGCAATGTTTTCGGATCTTCCTGCACAGTCTCTTCTTTGCTACTCAGAGCTAGTTTTTCATCCTTGTTGATGCACTCTAGTTCCAGTTGTATTTGCTTATACTTTAAAAGCAAATCTTCAAAAGTTTCTTCCCCACAGTTCTCACTTTTGGACGAATGAGTCTGTTTTCTTGATGGAGATCTTCCAAAACTTTTGGCTGAACAGCATATTAAGGAAACCAGTTTCCAAAAAATTTCCAGTTAAATTTAACAAAAATACTTTAAGTTATAGATGATTTTTTCTCCCTTAATTTTTCAAGATGAACTGCTATTTTTAAATTACAAAATTCCATTTAATACATGTGCCGCTAATGCCTGCTTATGTGCCCATATTGCAATTTAACAAGTATCCACACAAACAGTCCACTTACAAACTCATTAGTGTCAGAAATTACCCGTTGAATCCACAGGTAGTCCACCCAGTTGGGCTGTAGCATCCTTCCTTCTGTAAGTATTACAAAACCCAAAGCGAATGGTGTTAAGGATGCTTTCTGAAGGAAGGGGGAGAAACTGTGTCACAGATGTTGACAAGTTACACTTCAGAGAATCAGGAAGGAATCTTCTTGTTTACTAGTTTCTTCTCATTTCAAATTAAAAAAAAAAAATAAGAAAAAACGAACACTGACAATTAGTAATTTATGAAAGAGACATTTCTTAAAAAAACCAATACATAATAAATTGAAAATTCACCACATGCTAAATCTGACACAGGCACAACTAACAAACATAAAAGTCATGTGACAAAAATTAAAATTTAAATGGTACTCAAAATGTATTTTCTAATTCAAACAATTCATAAATAGGAATTTCATTCTAGAAATTAAGAAGTGGAAATTTATATTTTTAATGGTTGTAACATAACATAGGTCTTTTCTGTTTAATAATAGGTCAACCAATTCAAAGATGGGACTCATGGCTAAATATCTGAGAAACAAAGCAAACTTTAATATAAAATCAATAGTCCTGATGTTAAAACTCTTCTTACGCCAGTCAAGTTTCTCAAGACCTTTCTTTCCTACTGTCCAATAAAATGGAACAGAAACTGATCTAAGCCGGCGGCAGTGGCGAATGCCTTTAATCCCAGCACTTAGGAGGCAGAGCCAGGCGGATTTCTGAGTTCAAGGCCAGTCTCGTCTACAGAGTGAGTTCCAGGACAGCCAGGGCTACACAGAGAAACCCTGTCTCGGAAAAAAAAAAAAAAAAAAAGAAAAAAAAGAAAAAGAAAAAAGAAAAAAAGAAACTGATCTAGGTTTATAGACTATTACTTTCAAACTTCATTTTACCTGATTTCTCTGCAGCATGTTAACACTGTACACCACTGTTGTCTTCGGCTTCTGTGATTTTCATGTCTCCTCATTTATCTACATTTTTTTAGTACTTCCTAACTCCTTTTTCTTCAATGCTTGAAATGGTGTTCTTCAGTCGTCAGAATTGTCCTTTTTTTCATTGAAAACATTCTAAAGTACTCCCAGTTTTACCTACCACATGAGAGGAATCTGAATTGATAAGGTATCTGGGATTCTCTACTGTCCACAAACCATGCCCATCCTGCTACCAAAGTCTCTATAGATCAGAAAACTTCAGCTCATTCCTTTTCATTCTCATGAGAGCTCAAAGTCCTCAGAAGGGATGCGTTCATGATCTGACCTGTCCTTACCTTTCCAGTCTTACCTTTCCCCTGCACATCACAATTTATGAAGTTCTGTGTCTAGGCTTCGGTTCTTCAACTCGACCGCAACTCAAGACACCTCCTAAATGAAGCCAGAATTATTTATTCTCCCTGTCCATTCATGCATTCTGTGTGCATAAATACAAGTATCGATATTCTAGTTGAACCATCTAAAGGTAGAATTATAGTAATAAAAGCCAAATAAACAGTAAAGGCATTGCAGACATTTGCAAAGGAAATAGATTCAATTTACCAAAAARTAACCTAAGAACCAAAAATGAGTAAAAACAATTGAGTTAGGGTCATTAACCATCACTTAAGACAAAACCCTTCCCACCTCTACAGCATAATTAGGATCAAAGCCAACAACCTGTTTACCTACTCTAATTCTAACATTTGTCAAGATGTTCCTTCTAATTTACATTTTTTTGTACCAGTTGCTGATGCTATTGCCCAGTGATAGAAGGAAAAATAATAACTGCGTGAGCTGGAGAGGATGGCTTAGCTGTATATGTATGTGTATGTGTGTGTGTATGTGTACACATATAGTGCTTTCAAAGGACCTGAGTCCAATTCCCAGCACCCATGTCAGCAGGTTCATGACTGCCTTGTAATTCCAGCCCTGGGGAATCTGACATCTCTGATTTCCTGGGGCACTCATGTGAATGAATGCACACATGTAATCATAATTAAAATTAATAAAAGTAAAACTGCTTTTGTACTAAGTATGGTACCAAATGCCTTTGATCCCAAATACCATAGAGGCTGAGACAGAATTGGGAGTGATTTTGCAAGAAAAGAACCAGTAATGTAGTTTTAGTTATCAAGCCTTGGGTTCAATCTTCAGTACTGGGGGTGGAGGGCAGAGAGACAGGGACAGAGAGAAACAGAAAGAATGATTTTTAAATGACTTTTAAACCCTTTGTTTTAAAGGAGGAGCCACTTTTCAACCTTAGCTGCCGCCTAAAGTGAAGATGGGATGACTTTACTCATCTAAGACACTGTGCTAACTAATCGTGTTAATGCTCATCTAATTTCCAAGGTTAAAATGGCAGTTATYCATGGGGCTGATGCAAGTTCACTGCCATAGTTTTGAGCCAGCTGGGCTACACAGTGAATTCCGAAGTAGCTACAATGTGAACCCATGTCTCCGAACAACAATAAAAAGAACTGAAACAGAATCCTGTCTATTCTGTTTTCTTTGAAGTTGCAAGTAATGTATCTTTTTTAAGTTAAAATATAGTAACAAAAGCCAAAAATCATACTCAAGATGTTTCATTTCTAAGTCAGTTAAGTGAGTCAGAATTGCACTCACTCTTTTCTAGGCAGTATTTGTAGAGTAGCCATTTTTATAATCACAGTAGACATATGAATTAAGCTGAGTATGATACAGATATATAWAAAAAAATGTAGATAAAGCTTTGTATCCAAGTTTTATTTGCTCACATTATACAAAGCAGAACATTACCTCTAGGGTGGTTTACTGATATCTCATGAAAACAATAATGCAGAGAATCAAACCAAGTTCTTGTTCTTAAAGTGCTGTATCTAAAAACAGTCAGCAAGACAGCTGATTTGTGAGAAGCTGTCAGGGAAATCAAAATCACATCTGCACACTGGATATTTACCTACGCTCCTTTTGCAATGAGTACATAAAAATTCATATATGGCATAATCCCCAAATAGTAGAACATGAAGAGACAAAAAGGTGAAAACAGGAGGTAGTAGGACTAATCACCACACCTTTCTAAAGCAGAGGAAATCAAGACAACCTTTGAATTGCCACAGTACTTTGGCCCTCAACACAAAAGTCCATTTTCATTTGTTTCTCCAATACACACTACAAATTTTCATCTAGGTAACCTCAAAAGGCATGTTTGTATGTATTTAAACATCCTTTGATTTTTAATTCAGAAAGTAGAACCGTGGATAGTTCATGTTTGCATATAATCATGGGTAAA
>BDUI01013191.1:15263-25620 GCA_002335545.1 Apodemus speciosus | reverse complement strand
TGGTTCAACTAAAAGTCAGCATGCAGAAGAATGCAAATCGATCTATTCTTATCTCCTTGTACTAAGCTTAAGTCCAAGTGGATGAAGGACCTCCACATAAAACCAGACATACTGAAACTAATAGAAAAGAAACTGGGGAAGACCCTGGAGGACATGGGCACAGGGGGAAAGTTCCTGAACAGAACACCATAGCTTATGCTCTAAGATCAAAAATTAACAAATGGGACCTCATAAAATTACGCAGTTTCTACAATGCAAAGGACACTGTCAAAAGGACAAAACAGCAACCAACTAATTGGGAAAAGATCTTTACCAACCCTGACAGAGGGTTTATATCCAAGGTATACAAAAAATCAGGAAGGTAGACCCCAGAGAGCCAAATAACCCTATTAACAATGGGGTACAGAGCTAAACAAAGAATTTTCACCTGAGGAATATAGAATGGCTGAGAAGCACCTAAAGAAATGTTCAACATTCATGGTCATCAGGGAAATGCAAATCAAAACAACCCTGAGATTTCACCTCACACCAGTCAGAATGGCTAATAGCAAAAACTCAGGAGAAAACAGGTACTGGCGAGGATATAGAGAAAGAGGAACACTCCTCCACTAGTACAACCACTCTGGAAATCAGTCTGACAGTTCCTCAGAAAACTGGGCATGATACTACCAGAGGACCCCACTATACCACTCCTGGGCATATACCCAGAGGACTCCCCAGCATGTAATAAGGATACATGTTCCACTATGTTCATAGTAGCCTTATTTATAATAGTCAGAAGCTGGAAAGAACCATGATGTCCCTCAACGGAGGAATGGATACAGAAAATGTGGTATATTTACACTGTGGAATACTACTCATCAATTTAAAACAGTGAATTCATGAAATTCTTAGGCAAGTTGTTGAAATTGGAGAATGTCATCCTGAGTGAAGTGACCCAATCACAAAAGAACACACATGATATGTACTCACCGATAACCGGATATTAACCTAGAAGCTCGGAATACCGAAGAAACAAATCACATATCAAATGATGCTCAAGAAGTGGGAAGGAGAGGCCCCTGGTCCTGGAAAGACTTAGTCCAGCAGTGTAGGGAAATACCAGGACAGGGAAGTGGGAAGGGGTTTATTGGGGAACAGGGGGAACAAAGACAGCTTATGGGACTTTCAGGGAGGGAGAATCCAAGAAAGGGGAAATCATTGGAAATGTAAATAAAGAATATATCAAATAAAAAATAAAGTAAAAAAAAAGAGTAAGTAGTAACTTAAAAAGGAACAATTTCAAGCAATTGTAAGCCCTTAGCTATATATATATATATCTCGGCTATTAGTATACAAATTAAAAGCTTGAGTTTTTTGACATTTTAAAATTAGCAGCTACAGCACCCAATTCAATTATCTGTGCTGAAGCAGGGCGAAACAAAAAAGCATAAACATGTTATCCAATTACATGCTCTTCCCTCCCATAGAAGAGCTGTTTATAAATACAGTAGATGCATTCATTATGGGATGCATGCATAAATCTATAGGAAATACATAGGCATGCATGCAAGCAGATTTTAACAACTTATCTTTTGGATAATAATTACCAATTTTGCCTAAAAGGCTTGCCATGCAATAGACCAACTATCAATACTCTGCAATGACCATTTTGATTGCCGTTTGAAACAAGGAACAAACATTTCATCAGGTTCTTAAAATGTTCTTCTCAAAATGCTTTCATGATTCTATCTTACAATACTTTATTAACAAACCAACAGCTTTATAGTAGGATGTTGAAACTTTACTTGGAGATGACAAAGGGTGACTCTACATTAATGCACCCTTTTGCAAGGAATTTCTGTGAACACATAACATAAACAACTGATTACAGTAGCCTTCTCTACTATCTGTAAAGTTATTTGTCTTTCACTAGTTAATTTGCATCTACCTTGAGAACACCAGAGGTTTAAGTCCTCCTGTGGTAAGCTTAAAGCAATGCCTTGCCAATTAATATATCCTAACAGCTTTGAAAATCATTTACAGTAAGTAAATTAGCTTTTCTTTGAATTTTCTATGTCAATTCCTTTAGGATATAATTTTTTATGTCTTTTGAATCTTTTCTGGAGCAACAACTACTCCAAAAATTTTAAAGCCCACTGTTAAGAGCAAAGGCCTGTAATAAAATTCTATGAATAATATACACTGAAAGATTTAAAATCCTAGGTTCTTGTATTGAAGCAGAGACAAAACATTTTTTCTCATGTGAGGTAAGGCTATCAGCCATTCCTTGAGGAAAAACATTCAAGTCAGATTGCTTTATTGGTTTTTTTTTTTAAAATTAGCTCATTAGAAGCAATTGCTTTTACAATGATCAGGATGCAAAGCAAAAAACAACCTTCTGAATCCATAATAATTTTGTATGGTGTAGGCAGGCCAGATTTTAATGCCTTCATAAGTTCTACATAGCCTTATTAACCTTTTACAGTTCTTAAGGTTGAAATTTATTTTGAGCTGCACCTGAATAGATCTGTCAATAATGCTGTTTTGGCCTGAAACTTCCTAGGTGGGGTTTGCAAGACAAAAACAGTGCCTTACAAGCCTCCACTGAGGCAGGTTTGAGCTTTGCATTAACTTAAATGTAGATATTTTCTAATCTGAGCCTATTGCCCAAGGCCAGGTCCAAAGCCCACCTGTCCTGCAGGGCAGCAGCCTGTAACCAGACTCCATTGTATGATGGTCCAATAACTGTGTTTGAGGGTTTCTGGGAAAAATTCTACTAGCTGTTTTTAACTTTTATCACTCTTGAAATCATCTTAATTACAAAAAATGGTTGAGTTAAGAATCATGAGCCTTGCCAGGCGGTAGTGGCGCACAGCACTCTGGGAGGCAGAGGCAAGCGGATTTCTGAGTTCGAGGCCAGCCTGGTCTACAGAGNTGCACCAAAGACAGATAATACATAGGGAAGAACACTTGTACAGTACTAAGAATATCTCCAGTAGGTTCCATAGAGGAAGCAGGATGTCTCCAGATTTCCCCTTGTCCTTAGGAGAGTGCTGAAATCCATTTTCCTTCTCTCTCGTGTTTCTAAAATCTGTTGTTGTTTTTGTTTTACTCTTTCTATTTTATTTTATCATATTTTATTTTATGCCCCTTTCCTCTTGCCTGATGCAGTGGACAATTTGCCTAATAAGATTTGCTGTTTCAATTTACTGTCACACTCTAGCTGATCTCAGCATTGGGCCTATACTGTATTCAGTCTAGCCAGTATCCCTTTTGCACCCCTGCAACAACAGCCTTCATTTATATCCCTAAAATTAATGTTGTATGTTGCTTACCATTCCAGAAACATAACTCTTTTCATTCCTGTGGAGCTCCACCCGAGAGAGCATGCTYCAGTTGGTCTCTCCATTTCCAATCAATCTGTAGCCACCTGCAATTAAGGCAATATAGGATTATAAAATAGTGATCTGGAAAGCTGAKGCAGTAAGGACTGCTGAACCAAGATTGTCAGATAGTTCTAGAGCAAGGGGAGAGTTAGAACAAGGAACAATGATATTATAGTCTCAGCCACATGGCCAGCCTGGGTAACATAGGAAGACCCTCTCACCGAAAAGAAGGATGAGGAAGATAACAAGAAACAGCAGGAGAGGAAGGAGGATGATGAAAAAGAAAGGGAGGAACAAAGGAAGGGAAATAAGAGGAGGAAGGAAGTCAGGTTTCTCACTTGTAGGACCGGAGAAACTGAGTTCCCTCGATATACATGCCAGCACAAGCATACTCTCCTCCAAGTCGTATTTATGTGAAAGTTCACTGACAAATTAATCTGGATGTATAAAAGGTCCCAGGGGTATTGCTTCAGTGGAATCTCTCTCAAGTATCTTCCCAAAACATGGTAGTGCATGAGGTTATAGGATTTTGACCATCTGGTCTTTTACTGTGTTTTCTATAGACAATACCACCTGGTCTTTTTGTGTTTGGACCCAGGAAGACAATTGAGTCATTGTAAGGATCTAGGGTTGAAAGCATCAGGTAGTTTCCAGAGAAAACTCTAAAGTCAACACTTAGTTCTTGTACTCTAGTCATATGAGACACTCGTAGCCAGGAGAAACTAAGGATGCAAAAATGAGCTTTAAAATTGGTGACTGTTGTTCACCTTTCTTTAGGTCCCCTAAAGGGATCAGGTAATATGGTGTAGTTTTGTTTTGTTGCCAGGGTCTCAGTGTGCATATCCTGGCTGGTCTCAAATTCACAGAGATTAAGATTTGAACATCCACAATAGGCTTTCGTGTATTTGTCAAAATGGAGTCTAGGGCAAAGGTCGACCAACTGATGCTTCTCCAGTAGCTACATAGCAGGAGCACACACACACACACACACACACACACACACACACACACACACACTCCTTGGATACTACTGAAAGGCTCTAACTCTTTAAGGAAAAATGTGGAGGGAAGGGTGTGGTTTGGTTGGCAGAATGATTGCCTAACAATATGAGGGCCCCGGGATCCATTTTAGCATCAATAAATCTAGTTCTGTGGCAAGAGAATCAGGAGTTCAAATTATCCTCAGCTACATAGGAACTTAGAGGTTAATCTGGGCTAATGGGAATTTGTCTCAAACAAAAGCATAACTCCCCTAAAAACAAACAAAGAAACAAACAAACAAAAACTCAGAACAAAAAATAGATGGAAAATGGAAAAGGTACACTAACAAATACAACTAACCCAATTTAAGTTGTTCAGAAACTATCTGGATGGTCTTCCAACCCTAGCCTGAAATGGAAGGCACATTGTCCAGGGGATAAAGAGGCCATACAACTGCCTTCTGCAACACTTGCTTTGAGAAGACGACACAGAACCAGCTGCCAAACATCTTCTCAGGTACCTAAGAACTCTGAACTCTGATCTGTCTCTAAAGTGGAGGGGACTAGAAAAATATCTGAGGGTTGGAGTGGGCCCATGCACTGGGGTCCATTCCTGAAATGTCAGTTCTTGGTATGAAATAGCCCAGGTAAGAGATGAGGTCAGATCTAGAGGAAGTCAGGAAAGGCATGAGGCTATAAATGCTTCTAGAAACTTAAAAATGAAGTTTTTTTTATGGTTCCAATGAAGGACCATACAGTTTACCTTCCAGGTCCCACAGGATGCAACGGGCATCCAGGCACATAGTCAGTCTCTTATGTATATAGACTTTTTTCTTCCAGTACTTCCTGGGTTTTAGGCAAGAATATGGTGATCCTTAAGCAGTCCCACTTTCCTCCCAGCTACACAGAAACATCAGCTTCTATCTCTTCCTTGCTTTATTTATCCATTTTTACTTCCAGAGTTTTAAATGATACACTTTTAAATGATACACAGCTCTTGCTGTATAGCCCAGTGTAACATAGAACTCAAAGTCCTACTGTACCAGTACACARTGTCCTCCTGCACCAGATCTCCTGCATACTGAGAACATCAGCTTATTCTTGTTTTAGTGTAGCTCTTGGAGATTGAGAGCAGATAGGAAGCWGGAGGGACAGAGAGTGAGAAGGAGGGAGGAAAAGTGGGATGGGAATGACAGAAGAGAACAATGTGGATGTTTATATTGAGGTCTGTAGTGTTAGCTAAGGAGGTTTCCAGGGGAATTTATCAGGCACAAAATCCAGGTCATAGTGGTGCTGAAGTGACTCATGCTGCACATCTGCAGCCTGTATGGGTTGTGAGGGCATCGGTGCCAGTGACTGAGGCTGAACCTATCTGTTCCATATGGAAGCAGACAGCAGCCTTGTGAGAGACAGATATTTGGATCAACCACTCTGAGGAACTAGAGTGGGGAGAAGTAAATTGAAAAGATAGTCCAGGTTGGCTGAGTCATGTCTTGGGACTTCCTGAATGAGGAAGTCCATCTGCTAACAGTTATTTCTGCTGGCCCTGGCATCCGGATTTCTCAAATATGTTGCTTTCAAAATAGAGCTTTGAAGCCTAAGTTTAAAGTCAAGAAAGGGGTGGTTCTAGCTGAGGCTGGAGAAAGAGCCTGAAAGTGGAGATATGCCCTATGTCAAGAGCCTTCAGTCTCCATTTGGGTATGGGTCAGTTTAATGGTGCTTGCCTGGACTGCATAATATTCTGGGTTTCATCCTCAGCAGCAATGAGTTGGAATCTTATGCTGTGAAGGACTTCCTCAAAGCAAACTGAGGTCTGAAGAGAAGGCTCAGTGGTTAAGAGCATGTGCTTGCTCTTGCAGGGGGATCAGAGTTCAGTTCCATCCCCTGTGACGGGTGTCTCTCARGAGCCTGTATCTCTAGCTCCAGAGGATCTGACTCCTCTGGACTGAGGGCACCTGCATTCAGGTGCACATACCACCCCCAACCACACCCCTGCATATATACATGCATATTCATTATGAAACATGAGAAAAATAAATATTGATTCAAAAGAAAGCAATCTGTGAAAAATTAACTCGAACTTTGAGACTGGGGTAGAGGAATCTCTGTTGAAGACATGTTTCCAGAGAACTATTATACATCCCAACTTTAGGAACCATTAAAAGGAAATATTGAAAGGAAATGTTGGGATCCTAAGTGGCTTTGGTCTGTACACAAGGCCAGAAGAAAAAGTCTTTGTTACTATTGTTGTCCAAAGCTTAATTTTTTACCATTGTTATTGTTTTTAGAGTCATTATATCTTAAAGTCACCTGGGACTTGGGATGTGATCCCAAAAGCTGGCAACACAGATGGATTGTCCTGTCTGGTTTATCCAGGTGGACTTAAAAATTTAGGAAGAATGGCTAGCATCTTAAGACTCCTTAAAGAAGGACACATAAGTGTTCACATCATTGCCTGAGGTAAAAGAAATTGATATGTATGTATTACAATTAATGAAAAATATTTTAGCAACTTCAATTGCTACTATAATGGTTCCACTCAAACAAACAATATTATTAGCTCAGGTAAGACTRAGTCTGTGTTAGAAACAGAGCTGGAAGGGAACCTCAGGAAGTGGAAGAAAGGGTGCTCACCACTAGAAGTCACATGGTAGATCTTGCACATGGCCAAGGTACCTGGAACAGTGAATGGTAAGCCCAGGGCACGTAGCTCAGTGACAGTGTGTCATAAATAGTTGAAACAGTGAACAACTTCAAGAAAAAGCTCTTACCAGGGGCTCCTCATGATGAGGGACATGTGCCATCTGCAGTTGTTTCTCCACCTTTCAATCTAAAGATGTCCATGTTTGGGGGTCTCTATGCAAGTATACCCATCATGCTTGGTGGCCTGAGTTCTCTTCATCCCTGACAAGTTATCTCATTCAATGCAAGCAAAGACTTCATCAATTTTGTCATGGCAATTTCCATTTCAAGCACAGTTCAAGTATCACTTATCATGGTAAGCCTTCCTTAATACTTCCAGAGAAAAGTACTGTACCATCATGCTCTCTGCCACAGCTTTGGAGTCAGACTCAGTGTTACTCTTGTTCAAACATCACTAGTTCTGTGTAACAATTGGTGGGTTACCAGATATCTGTGCCTCTGTTTTTCCACTTCAGTATTAAAGACCCAAATAACAAATATTCTAGTAGTATTACCTTGAGAATCAAAAGAAATTCATTCAAGGTATATTACTTAGCATGTAGATGTCATTCAACAAATGCTGTTTGATTTTAAATATGAAGAACATTGTTCACATCTCAACCATTTGATTCAAACTCTTATTGATGAGGAACTCAATACTTACAGAAAACACTCCTCTTTACAGTCCAGAGACCTTGTCTCCTTTCACCGACCACTCAGGATCTGGAGAGTGTCTGGCTTACATCCTBGGTCCACTAAATGYTGTYCAGGATTCTTAAGTTTGACTGAGAGCCCAAGGAGCTAACCTGAAAKGARTTACAGTTAGAGGAGCCACACAGTGCAGTCTTAGGTCTAAGTAGCCCTGAAACTCTGAAGGGTTTCTGCAAACAAGAGAAGTCTTTGGGGCAGAAGTAGAACTATTGGAAGTGATTGCAGGCATCTTATTCTTTTGCATAGAGAAATTTGGAATTTGGATCAGTCCCAAGGAAACCATGACACCTACTGGGGTCAAATGGTCCATGTCCAATCCAGGCATGCTGAGAGCCACACTTAAGTTCTTGTTCACACCATCTATTATAGAACACATGATGCTTTAACAGTACACCTTCAGAAGGTTTACACCCAGAATCCTCTTCTTATGCAAAGAAGGGAAAGCCTGTAGTACTCCCAAGAAGGTCAGAGAAGACTTTGAATAGGGAATGCTTTCTATTGTTCTCATTCTTGTTCTTGTTTTTGTTCTTGTTCTTGTTCTTGATCTTGCTCTTCTTGTTCTTGTTCTTCTTGTTCTTCTTGTTCTTCTTCTTGTACTTGTACTTCTTCTTGTTCTTATTGTTATTATTATTACTATTACTGTTACTATTAATATACTAGGCATTATCTTAGAGCACTGAATGTGGGAAGTGGTGGAAATCCAGTCATTTACTCACTCTCTAGGTATTTGACTACTTTATGAATCCTAAGGAAGCTGGAAGAGTCTAGCCAGGCACTCTAGCCCTCTAGAGCCTACTATCTTGGGGTTTGAAGTACATATAAAGTTCTGGATGTTTAGGAGAGATAGTCATGTCCTGAGAGATCCCACACTGACACCTCTCTTTCTCCTCCCTTCTTCAGGATCCAGATAGAGCTGCATATCCCTGTTCCTTGTGGTTCTCCTCGGTCTTCTGGTCCAGCTTCTTGCACATGCTGAGCTGTAACCGTCTCCTGACTGCAGTTTGTTGGTCTGAGTGCTGAAGGAAGGCCAAGGGGCATGTACTTGATTGGTTGTTTAAGATCTGTGGTAGGAGGAAGGGAGGGATCCTTTCAGGGGAAGTCTGCTAACTTCCATAAGCATCCAAGGAACCCACCGAATTAGTCACTAAAATTTACACAAGACTACAAAATTATTACCCTTTTATAGTTTGCTGTGATCAGAAGGCAGTGTTTGYCTGTATGGTCAGCAATAAGAGGTTTTTGTTGCTGTTATTTTGGTTGTTTTACTTTGTTTTGTTTTGAACATTTTATTGATATTTTTCATGATTTTAATATCACGCACTCCAGAGGCACTCAACTTCCTGTCCCTTCATATCTACCCTCTGCCCTTGCAAACTTTCCCACTCACAAAAAAAAAAAACAAACAAAATAGGAAAATAAACATTTTGTTTTAAATTTAGTATCACTCAGTCCAGAGCCACTCATTTTCCTCTCCCTTCATATGTGCCTTCTGAACTTATAATCCCCCCTCCCCAAAAAACCAAACAAAGATGGAAAATAAAGAACACAAACAAAGCATAGAATCCATCTTATGGCGGAAGCTCTACTATGGCATGATGTGTACCACAGTATTCTCCCYGACAACAGACCTTCATTGCAATGAGTCATTGATCTGGTACCATGTCTYTGGACACCTGAGACACCGTCCATATGGGATCCTTACCAGGACACCTCCTGGTTATCCTGTTGTTCCCCTTGTGACATACTGCCTTGAATCAGCAGGGCTGGCTCTTTCAAGCATCCCAACGGTTCACAGATAATGTACATTTTGGGGTGGACCACCTGCAAGCTGGGCCTGGGTGGTTACTGAGCTTGTCGGCCCACTGCTCTCCCTTATCTATACCACCAGGGCAATCTCCTCAAGTTCTGCTCTGGCTGGGCCACCCAATGCTGTCACTGGCAGGAGGCAGGGTCACCTCTCCTGCCCTCATGCCCTTAGGGCGGCTTACCTGCATCCACAGCTCCACAGCCAGCTCCACTGTGCTTCCCAGTCGATGTGCAGGGTCCGGAAGTCATGAAGGGCTGGAAAAGCTGTCTTGCTCTCACTCCATCGGGCCATCTTCCCTGCACCCTGACCACTAGTGCCAGCTCCACTGTGCTTGCCAGGTGAGGTGGGGGCCCACTCTCCCAAGCTCTGCAGTCAGCAAGGGGCAAGCCCAGCTTCCTTGCTCTCACGATCCCGGGGGGAGTCAGCTCTCCCCACTCCCTCAATGTGGCAATGGGCAATGGGGCAGAGGCCATCATAACCCTGCTCAGACCACCTCACAGGAGATGAGTGGAGGGGCCACCCTCCCTAGTGCAACAACCAGGGATCTGTCAGAACCAGCTCTTCTGYTCTCATGACTTCAATCCCCCCAAACCYCGTGRAAGCTGCTGCAGTTGGCAAGGGGCAAGTTGGGTTAGTGTCCATGCCACCTCACAGTAGATGAGAAGAGACRGGGGTCAGCATTGCCACACTCAGCCTCTGGACCTGCTTACCAGTTCCCCACTACCCATCAGGGCCAGGACCACTATGTTACCCTGTCAAAATGCCGGGCCAAATCTAGGGGTCTCTTCTAAGAGCTGCTGCTCATGGGC